>APFE030161151.1:0-19539 GCA_000404065.3 Pinus taeda
AAAGGCTTTTGAGGATCAGTTCACAACCTTTTGTCAGTGTGATAACCTTTTATCAGTTTTAGCTTGGAGCTCTCTCTTCTATTCTCTCTCTCTCATACTCTTGAGTTTTCTTGGAGAACTCTTGGAGGAGTGTGGCATACTTTGGATTTGGAGAAAGGATGCAAAGGAAAAGCAATAAAGTGCAAGAGGACAGTGGGATCAACAACTACATCAGGTTTTTCTTCCAGGTACTGAATTGCATGCATGATTTCCTTGCTAGTTTTGACATGCATGGAACATGCATGTGGTTTCTTGGTTATGATATGTCATCGGCATGGAGGATGGCTTGGATTGATAATGGCTTTTCCTAGCCTTTCCATTTCCTAGATAACCATGCTTTTTTTTCTTCTAGTTGGTTCTTATGTTCCTTTGGTTGTGAGTTGAGTTACTAGTTCCTGGAGCCTTGGTTGGAAAAATGATTTGGAAGCCCTATAACAGCTTGGATTGAGTTACTATTCCTGGAATCCTTGGTTGGAAAACGCTCTGGAGCCATTGATGGGTTGAGTTACTAGTCTTAGAAGCCCAACTAGTTGGACAAACACTCTGGAGCCCGACAACAACTGTGGGTTGAGTTACTAGTCTTGGAAGCCTTGGTTGGAAAAAATGCTTTGGAGCCCTGGACAACTTGGGTAGAGACCTATTTGGTGATGGTTAGTGATGTATGATTGTGAGGTGGAATCCTTGGTTGAGGGTTGAGGTGGTTTGGCCTCTGGAATCCCTATTTTGGTTTTCTTGGTTTATTCCATGAGATCCCACATTCATGTTTAGAATATGGCGCGGGGGTGATTGGCTGAAAGAGAGATTTGGTTCAGCCCAGTCTATGGTTGGGTGGTACGTGGAAGTCCCTGACTTGGTTGGATTTTCACATGCTAATAAGAGCTCATTTTCCTTTGGTATTTCATGATTAATTGTACTTGTGATTACGTGGCTTTAATGGTTATTTCATCATTGATATATCTCTGGTTATTTGTTGGTTATAAGCATGTTTTATGACAATCTTGATGAATGGCTCTCATCATTTTTTGGTTAGTAGAAGAAATATTAATGAATCAATGACCTAATAGATAACAATGCAGCTATTGGGAGGATACATCAGTCCTCCTTGACGATTCTAATATAAGTACGAGATCCTTATGTTCAGATTTATTGTTATGACTTGTAGATAACATATTTATGATATGTTTTATGAAATGCTTGTCATGGCTAGTAGGGGTCAGGTCAAGTCCTTGTTCAAGTGTTTGCATTAGTAGCCTTATTTCATTTTTATTTATCAAATCTTGGAGTTTCATGAAGTTTTGGGCAGAGGCCTGCGTCCTATCCCTAAAAAAGTGGCTCAGAATTCAAGGTTACTGGCACAAAATTGCTTGAAAGAGGCCACAATCGCATAAATGCCTTGCTGGGGGAGCGACTAGAGGGTCTCAATCGCACGGAGGGCTTGTCACGGGAGTGAATGCGAGTCTAGTTCATCAAAGCATCAAGTTGTCTCAGGGGTTGGGCATCTGGAAGGGTTACTTGTCCCCTGAAAGTTCTGTAGCTCTCGAGGAAGGTAAGATTGTTCTTGTCTCGTCGGTTCCACTTTCTTAACTCTTCGTCACATGTTTACCCTACTTGGCCGGTTAGCTTGGGTAAATGTAGGAGGAGGGCGTTATAGAGTGGTATCAAAGCATGGTTCACCCCTTGGATTGGATGGGCGGAATGTGTTTGGCATGCATACAAGTGTGGTTGCACATGTGTTTTTATGCTTGTGGTCGATGTGCTTGTTGTGTATGCATGGTGGCGGTCATTGTTGCAGTTGTGTGTCATGTAGAAGTTGATGGTGATTGTTTTCGGATATGGTCGTCATGAGTGTATGTCAATTATGCAGTTGTTATTCATGTCAGTGTCTATATGTCGTTATGCATGTATTGTCATGGTTATGGTATAGTCATGCAAGGTAGATGGATAATGGTTGAAATAATGTCGATATATTGTGATGATTATGATTATACATGTATTATGCTAATCTGGTTGGTCTTACAGATGAGATATCCTCCCTTGAACTATATCGAGGTATGTTGGTTTGTTTATGATTTGGTTTAGCTGACATGATATACCTTGCAGGAAGAAGAAGAAGATCAAATATGACTAGCAAAATGGTATACTACAATTCATGAGACTCTTCCTATAGATCATATGAGCAACATGGTTATGGGTACTCTCCTGACATAGTAGACACTTTAATAAGTTTGAAGGCAAAAATAAGAATTTGTAAAGCAGATAATGATAGAATCATTTAGTCATAAGAGAGACTTGCCAGGGCATAGAAGAAACAAGAAGAGGTTAATGCAATTATCCTTCATAGCTTGTTAGACTTGTAGAGATAGGGACCACATAGGATTAGTCATGGACAGGAGGACATGATAAATGGAGAATATGGTAGTAAGTCTCATGGTGGGCACATGTTAGATAGAGATGACACAATTAGAGATGGCAGGTTCTTGGATACATGGGATAGATGAGGCAATGGACATGGAATTTACTCTATTTATGGTTCAGATAGGTATCAGGGTCATCATCTTTATCATCCTTATAGGAGGAGTAACAGGGGATATTTGTTGGATGAGTTAAAGAAAGAAAATCCACCTAAATTTGATAGATAAATGAAGAAGTCAAAAGATGTTGAAGTGTGGTTTCTTGTGTTGAATAAGTTCTTCGTATTGCATGATTACTCATAGAACATGAAGGCCAAAATAACTATGTTTAGTATTAAAGGTAAAGAAAACATTTGGTGGGAATATGTAAGAATTCCAAATGTATTCATGAAGAAGAGTTGACTTGGAATGAGTTCGAGAGAATTTTCAGGAGGAAGTATTTATCAGAGAGATACTATGATGATAGGGAAAAAGAATTCTATGAGCTAAAGATGGGATCCATGACCGACGAGGACTACACTAGCAGATTCTTGGATTTGTTGAGGTATGTGCCTTATTTGAAGGAGGAGAAAGTGAAGATTCATTAGTGGGTTGCCGGTAGTATTCAAATGCATGATTGAGTTTTATGAGCCTAGCTCATTGGAGGAATCCATAAAAACTAAAGCATTGTTATGAAAAATCGAAATGAAAATATGAGATCAAGCAGGATTGGAAAGGTAATGCGAAGAATAAAGGGAAATGGGATAAGAAGCAAGCTAGAGCTCAGGACACAGGTAAAAAAGAGAATGCAATACCGCCTAAGAATTTCAATGCATCTGACAAAGGGTAGGTATTTTAGTTTGAGGAGCAGAACAAGGATGATGGCAATAAGCTTTTACATTGTTGGACTTGTGGAAAATATCATCGCAGGAGAGATTGTCCAAAACATCAGGGTGGTAGACCGCAGATATACAATGCTCAAGAGGCACAGACAGTGGGGGATGTTGGACAAAGTATTCCTCGGATTTATGCAGTGTTGGATAATAAGCAGACAGATCACCGAGCATCTATTCTCGAAATGGACGATAAGATTTGTGATCAAGTTGTTTCTATTTTTATTGAACCTAGATCTAATTATAGTTATGTTAATCTTGGCTTGGTGGATAAGTGTGGTTTGAATAAATAAGTGTATGCAAAATCTTGGTTAGTGCAGTTGGCTATACACACTAAGAAAAGAGTTTGTCATTGGGTAAGAGCTTGTGCATGTGAGTTGAATGGTATGCCTACGTCATCATATTTGAATGTGCTTCCATTGGGATCATACAGTATGTTGTTGGGTATGGACTGGCTGTATCTTCATAGGAGCAAGGTGCATTGTTATGACAAGGCTATTGAGTGTTTGGATGACAATGGAGAACATATGATCTTGCAGGGTAAGAAGAAGGTAACATTAATTAGAATGGTGACAACTATGCAGGTAAAGTGCAGTCACATGAAAGGGTGTGTGTTATTTGCAGTGCATATTTCTAGTGATAAAGGTAAGGATATTGAGGATGCAGAGGTATTGAGAAGGTACCCAGTTTTACAGCAGTTTCAGGATGTATTCCTCGCAGATATTTTAGAGTTTCCACCTCATAGAGAAGTAGACTTTTCTACACGGAAAATTTTAAGAACCTCCATAAATTTATATGTATATTAAATGGGTGAATCCCCATGATACATAGATAAAATGGAAGGCGATTTTATTAATAATATAATATGTATATATTATTTTTTTGGCGAATCTCTCACCATATTATATTATCTTGTAAAATCATGGAGAATCAATAGTACAAAATGGCGAATCACTAAGAAATCCAAGGGTTGTTGTAGTCACTCTTTAGAAAATATCTACAATAAGCCTCTATAAATGGAATAAGTCACAACCATACTCAAAACCTAACAATTTGGTGTGGTTGAGAGTAAAAATGCTCTCAAGCCGCCTAGATATCAGAAACATTGCAAATGAAACAAAAAGAAATAAATAATAATAATATAATATCCAAGTGGAAACCTCATCAATTCACTTGGGATAGACCTTTGGCTGAAAACCACCATGGAGGTAGCATTAGGTCTACAATAAAGGCATTCCTCCTCATTAAACCCTATTAGGATAAAGTGGGTAAGGCACAAGTGAGAACCGAAAATGACATCAATAGCTTGATAATAAAAATGAAAAAACAAATGAAAAAAAGGAGGAAACAAAAACTTTGGTATCATAAGTGTTTCAAGTACACAGGCACTAAATATGACTAGCAATAGGCCAATTATGTTCTCAAACTAGATTGAGAAACAAAGCATTCCAATATACCTACACCAATAAAACAATTGGAATGATTAATGTATCTATACAAAAATCATGACAACAAAGCAACATTGTACATCTTATTGCAAGTTCTATTTGCAAGAATCATCATCATCATCTTCATACTACATGTCTTATCCTCCATTTCACACTTTCTCTATATCCTTCATTTCATCATCCTCTATATTATCGATGCACCATACTAGTTGTAGCAAGCACCATTTCCAAGTCCCATTAGAATTTTTCATATTCTTGCAAAACGATTGTATGTTTCCATTACAAAACAAAGTGCTCTTACTATTGTCATCGAAAATCATACAATACAATTGCTACCATTATTCAAGGTTATACATCACACAAATCATCATTTATATCATCATGGATGAAAACCTTCTTCAACAATATTCAACATACACAACCCCATGTCGTTTTCCCTGAACAACATGTATACCACCAACTCCTCCTAGCATGCCATCACTGCTCATCTCCGTGATTGGCTACCAAATGGGAGTTCAAAAATGCCTACATAAAAGCGATGGAATGAAGGGAAATAATGTTCATCATCTCAAACAAAAGTATTCAAATATGGTTATGGAAACACATGACTGTAATTATGGCCTTGTTCATGAACCTCACCTTGTGAATATGGAGAAGTTCACGGTTAGTTAATAAGTTGGCACCCAAATTCAAGCCCATTTGGCTATGTTGATATTATGGTTCCAAGTAGCTCTGCTTTATCTTTCAGGCTAGTGGACACTATTTTGTTGGTCTCTCCCACATGATCTTTTCCTTACGTCCCCTATCCAACTCCCCCCATACCTTGTTTTATCAAAATCCATTTCTCATCCCATTTCTTCCCCTAGCCAACACATAAGTCAAGGTCAAGGAGTCTCCCTGCACATGAGAGCACAAGATGACATAAAATTCTTTGTAGTATATTGTTTGGAGCATACCCCTAGGGTCACTAGAGAAGAATTGAAATTATTGAAAATGAAGCAAGAGTGGGAAGAATATTTCTATCAAATAGAGAGGTTGAAGAAAATACAAGACAATGGAATTTAGACCTGGGTAATACTAGATCAAGACACGCCCAATATATGTAAACACCATAATATCTCTATTGGAAAATAAAAACTACCATGGGTATAGTCATGTTAGAAAGAAGTGAGTCCCAATAGGAGATTCTCTTGTGCATAGATACTCTACAGTTACAAGTGGACAATTTGGATTACAAGGTGACTTCTCTTTCCAAGAAAGTAGTAGAATTAAGATTTCCTAAGAACAAGGAAGAGGAGGTTGCACCTTCACCCCAACCAACAGATTATCCCTAATGATGGTTAAGTTTATTATTATTATTTTTATTTTTTAGATTAGGATATACAACCTTATCATTAGCTCTAGTTTTAAGTATTTCATTGCTTTGTTTGATAGTCTTAGGATACATGACTTATATATTTATATTGTTACAGTCAAACTAATAATTTTGTTAAAGACTTTACTTACGTGCTACTAGTTTGGTTTCCCCAATGACAGACCAATAGCAACGGTGGATGGTTTGAAACGTCGATTCAAACAATTATGGATGTGACGATTCTGGAAGATGACTCTACACAAAACACAAATTGCAAAAGCCTCAAAACAATAACATGAACATTGTTTTCTTGTTTAAATTAATACAAAGGTGTGACTAGATTACAAAAAAAACAATATTCAACTTACAAATGTATGTACAGGTATCATTCTACTATTGTCAGGGGTTCCAAATAGAGATTTTCCCATGGATAACAATAGAAACCCTATTTTTCAAATAACATTATTCACCTTGGAAACATCATTTGAAGCATTAGAGTCATCAAATACTTTTAAACACCTTGCTTAATAGTGTACAACTTGCAAATATATATACCCTATTCTCTTTTCAAAAGTAGGTATATTCTGGGCCAATACAAGAACCATACAAGAATTGTACAAAATCTATACGATTATAACAAAAATTCAACATCAATAGGTAACTTGAGTCAACACAATGCAACATGTTATGTTATTCCTCTTGACTAATAACACATTATCAACTAAGTTGTGTCAAACAAAAAATACATCAAAAATGTCAACGATCTATAGAAAAACGCTTAAGACAATTTCTAAATGACACTTGTAGATTTGTAAGTCTCATCCTTCTTGAAAGGACATTCAATTTCTTTGCATGGTTGAATGATCAATACTAGTTTTGCAAATGAAAGGAACAAATTTGAATTTTTACCACTTGGATTCTTAGGCTTCAGGAATTCTTCCTCACAACCATGAACATAGAGCCATCTATGATGAAATAGTAGTTCCAAAACTATGTAGAGAGTATGGTCTCTAAGATGTTCGCAAACTACAAAGAATTTTTATAAGTGCAACATGAAGAATTTCCCATGAGATTTATACAAAGCTAGGTTTTGCAACACCTTGCCTTATTGTATTCACTATATTGAATTTTGCAGTGTTGTCATTTAAAATTGTAGAAGAGATCATAAATGGCATGCATGGATGCCATTGTTAACTCCCCTGTTTTTTCATAAGTATTTTCATACACGAAAACAAATAAAAACAATGTGCTCGCATTTTTACAGCAACACAATGATTTAGCTTCCAAACCTACTCTACTAGAACATGGCCTCTCCACATATGGTTTTATCTCTCACTAGTAGTCACTTTCAGCAATGACATGCCCAACAACAATAGAATTACAACCGTCCAATAACACTTCTTAGCAACAATAACGATTTGACTTCTTTCTTAGCTAGCAGTTTGAATCCACCCATTAAGTTTTCACACACTACAATCACCCCATAACATTAGTAATTGCTTCATTTTGGGAAAACCTTTTTGTTTTTTCTCACAGAAAAAATAATCTACTCTCTACTCAGAATCTTTCCACTCAAAATCTTTCCTGAGGGCTGATACCAATTCATGTAATCAGAGGCGCAACTGAGTAAAAATTCACTCATTTACAAAGTAAGGATAGGAGGAAAATATGTAAATTGCTTTAAAGTAAACTAGTAACAATTCTAAAATGAAACGTTGCATGCATAAAAGTTTGTAGTTTCTTAATGGTTATTAATTTCAAAGCTGATCGAATTGCCATACAAACAATTTTGGTGCGCTAAGCTCATTTGCTATGTGGAGTGTCACACAAATTGGAAAGATATTAAATTACTAAACTTTGCATTTACTGTTATGGTTTGATTTATTATTACTGCATTGGAAGAGCTATAACTAGCAATTGCCCCAAAAGGTGCAAAGAGAGGCCGATATATTTTTAAATTAGAAAAATGGTATGAGGAACACTTTTGTAGATATGTATGCCATATACCATATGTATTGGCAAATTTAAATTTTATATAGATATTGTAAAAGATGATATTTTAGTTTTATGGTTTATATATATATAGCTCAAACTAAAAACACTAATTTGATATACTTCTAACAAAATACTAAACATAGAGAATAACGGTTGTTGGAAACCACCATTTAAATTCAATTAAAATAATTGGGTTATCAAATCTATAGTCTAAATATTACATTATTAATTAATTTTTTCTCCAAAAAATTAATTAAACTTTATTTACAATGTATTTTAATTTACATATAATTGATAAGTGGTGTTATTTTAATTTCATATATAATCCAAATTAAAATAAAGATTTGTGAAATTTTGTAATGAAGATTAAGCTTTGGATGAATAAAGGCCATAACAACATGAAAAAGAAAATTCAAATGACAACAATAAAGTTTGTCAAAAACTAATAATTACCTGGAAAAGTTGAAAACTAAGCCCTTGAATAGTCTGCAAAAGGAATCCAACCAATCCACAAATCTTGGTAAAATCGTAACAAAACTTTTCCAACCTAAGCCCTTGAATAGTCTGCAAAAGGAATATCCAACCAATTCACAAATCTTGGTAAAATCGTAACATAACTTTTCCAAACTAAGCCCTTGAATAACCAATCCACAAAATTGAACAAGACTCGTAAAATCGTAACAAAACTTTTCCATAACCAATCCACAAAACTGAACAAAACTGGTAAAGTCGTAACAAAGCTTTTCCACCAGTGCTTAGTCCAAAGAGCCCACAAATTAGCCCCGAAAATAATGGAAATTCTAGCAAGATTATGACAAAATTTGGCAGGAATTTTTGAAAATATGGGTTACAACTGTGAAACTTCAGGGTTTTGGGTGCCCACGGTTCTGGATGGTGTTGAATCCATTTCCACCATTCAAACACTTCAACATTTTGATTTTATATATATATATATAACCAAAAATTTGTTGTCCAAGCAAATTTCAAAGATGTTTCATTTCATTGGGATAAAGATTAAAAGCAACATTTTGATGATGAAGAATTCCACATTTAGGTTGGTGTTTCCAAGTATGTAAAGCCTACATTGAAATTATAGCAGAACAGAACGTGAGGAATTGAGAATCGTTTATGCAATCCAAGCATTTTGGCACTATTTCTTAGCTAACTTATAAGTATTTATGCAAGCCATTAAGCTCTTTTATATTTAACTAAATTATCAATGCTACATCGAATATCTATAGATAGCTACTGCTACAAGAAGAATTTATTGTAGATTTAAACTATATTTAACTAAGGAAATATTATTAATTAGTAGCTTTAATATATCTATTGTTTCAAAAACCATTACAAAGAAACAAGCATATCAATGTTTAGGAAAATGAAAAAACTAAAAGGAGCTAAATTAATATGTAGGCATTATTGGATATGAAATAAACAACTATGGTGCCCCTGCTCGCAACCTCACCATCCCTGATAACTATAGATGTCGATGTCATAAGTTTTGGTATCTTGAATTTCAATAGGTGATGAAGGCATTACCCTAAACAAGTTTTGGTATCTTGAATTTCAATAGGTGATGAAGGCATTATCCTAAACATGCATATAGATCAATCAGCTAATTCACTGAAAGAGTTGTCTTCAAAGAAATGCTCAGTTCCCATCTTCAAATTGGTCGACCAATTCACATTAGTTCAATCCAGGATGGACTGATAAGGTTTGCATGATTAGTCCAAATTACATTCTTAATAATAAAAATCTCATCTTGAGAATTGACAGAAGATTTCAAGGTTGCCTTCCAACCAAATAAAAAATTTGTTTTCATTGACAATTCAAAATTCTGGCTGCACCCACATGTAATGAGCACATTGATGCTAGTTTATAAACTACAACAAACTCACATACTAGTTAACTAGTTCTGGAACCATTCAATTCATTAATATAAGACAGGCTCAACCAAAGCCAAAGCCTTCATTAGCTTCATGAATTGCCAAAAGTAATTGCTCTTGAAGTTGCCTTTAGATGAGTAATCACGCAGATCTAACTAGTGAAACTGCACACCAAAAGCACAATATCGCAAAGCATAAGATCTCTGGAAGGTGATTAGACACGATCTTAAATAGCCATTTGATTTTCGTACTAGCAAATCACTCACCAAGTATGTGCTGAAGGCAATCTTTCCCGAGATCCATATGCTTTGTGACTCTGAAACCTCTGAGTTCCAGATATGCCTCGAAGAGCCTTAAATCCTTCCAATGGGACCTACCCATTTTAAAGTGTTGATTAAATATCAATTTTTAGGTTGCATTATCTTTGTAGAGATGGAAAACTAAGATATAAGACAGTCTATAAATTCTATTATTCTATAATCTAAGAAAAACAAACAAATAAACAAAACAAAACAAACAAACATACAAACAAACAAAACAAAACAAAAAAAACTACTTGCTTCTATATAACAGAAAAAAAAAAGTCATAAGAAAAAGCAATGCAAAAAATAAAAAGGACCCTGCAATAAAAGGTCTACTGACATTCAAGATGCCAATATTTGAGTTTGTTTTTGATTGGTAAAGAACAAGATATCTTAAAATTGAAAAGGTAGAGATATTTAAAGAACCAACAATGCCAAGCGATCTTTGGGAACTTTAGCTTCATTCTAAATACTCCATGTGAAATTTTATGCGCTGGTTAGTAATAGTAATATTGGTGTCGAGTTTGATTTTCTTTTAAAGATTAAAGGATTACCTAGCCCTTTCCCAATGGATCAATTTTGATCAAGAAGTATTGAATATGAATGCCTTTAAATTCTTGAGATCATTGCACACATAGTTTGGTTTGGATCCATAACCCTGTTCCAAATGAAGCTCCACATGCTGACCTATTTTCACTTTTATCTGGGAGAACTAGTTTGAGAGATTTTGGAGTGTGAGCTTAATCCCAACATCTCAGTGTTTGCTAGAGTCATTAGTTCACACATAGCAGCATCACTTAAACCGCCAACCAATTTTACTAGTTCAGAAATGAAGTGTTTACTATGAAGAGATGTCCTACTGGCCAACTTCGAAATTTATGTTGCAAGTGAATACACTTTTTCTAACAATCTGCATAAATTCATTGTATTAGCAATAAATTAATTGTATTAGACTCTAGAAGGCAATTTAATTTAAATTGATTGTATTATACTGATGCTTGTCATGTCTTGCTTTGCACAAGGCAATTTTGTTCGTGTGGTTGATTTGATCGTTTATCCTACAAATTAAGATATATTAAACTTCCAAAGCAAAGTTGAGGCATCCAAACAGTTGGCTTCTCTGCCATTGTAGAACAAATAAGGTAAATCCAATGCTTGGTGCTTGGATATCCCCATGGGATTACATGATACGTCAGATTGATTTGGAATAAATTTATAATGACAAGACAAAAGTGGATTTTCCTTGAGTACATAAAGTAGTGTGTGAGGCCACAAGAAAGTCTTGGCTCAGTCATCGTCAATCTGTATGCACATAGAGCACATATCAATGAGGATACATGTCTGCAATTGAATGTTTGATCTGATGTGTGCCTGTGTATTTTTCAAAGCCAATGTAATTTTACCAACTTAATGTTTGTTAAATGAAAATCAAACCACATGTGAGCTCATGTGCATAGATACCATGCTATTTGGAACAATCTTGTTTTGAAAACTAGTTGAATGCACCACTTTTAATATTGTGTTTTATGTGCATATGGCAAGCGATTGGGGGTGTATTAACCTTAAGTAATTCTCATCTTGAATCACTAATTAAAGTGAAAGTCAATGTTGGGATGATATAACGTTTTAATTCTTTATTCAACATGTCAATTTCTCTAGTGCATCATTATTTATATAATGCAAGTTGAGCCTATGGTTAAGGCCAGTTGGCATCAATTTGAGTATTTCTGGTGCCTCAAGTTTTATGATGCGATATGAGCCTATGGCCGAGCCCCTATCAACATTGATTCAAAAAGTCATGGCAAAGGTAGATAGATTAGAAGTGACAGTGAAAGGTTTCATTGAAGACATAGAGATAAATTGCAAAGGTTGGTGGAAGTAAAAAATAGATCTCTCTATCATTGCTGGATCTAACTGCCTAGTGTTGTGTTGCCCTATTTCAAAGGCTTGATGTGTAACTGAGCCTTACATTGTTCCCATATGTATGTTGCATAGATATTAGAGATTATATTTTAATACTATAAAAATGTATGCTTAATGCACTGATGTATGAGGGGCTTTAAGTAATGATGAGTGGGTATGCAGGTTATATATTTGCTTGTTGGTAGACCATTGACGAAACTTGTTGCAGGAGTTCTTGTATTGAATATGCTTCCAAATTTGTTTGTCTTGAGTTAGTTGTTGATTGTTTTTAAAAGCTTGAGGGCTGAGACAGATATTTTTGTGGCAGAGTGATATTGAGAGCAGAGGTTGCAAGGATGGTTGGCCGAATATTGTGTTTGTTAACATAGTTGTGATTGCAGGGATGGTCATGTCATGAGGGCCCAATAATGTTCATAAATGCATGACCAAACTTTCATTAGAATTTATTTAACATTATGGCAGAGGGTATAAATTTATGTGAAGACAAAACCAATATGCCAACGAGTGTATTGCATGTTGCCGATACAGGGTATTTGCAGAAGTGACGGAGCACAACAATTACGTCTATAAAAGTGATAGTTGTTTAAGAAAGTTAATCGACAGAGTGCTTGGAAAAGTTTTATAGCTAATATTGTTTTGTGTAGGGGCTATGTATAAGTGATTAGCATATAGAGACAAAGCTTGTTATTATTGATTGAATAAGTGCAAAAATATGGAATTGGGTAGCGCTAGAGGCTGGGGTTAGGGTTTTGAGCCCCGTTGAGCACCTGGTTCTGTGACGATGCTTCCCAGAAGGTGCCCTCTTGAACTGATAACATTTTCCTCGGCATCAACCACAGTTTCAACCCATAGCAGTTTGCAGTTATGGTCAGTTAGTTTTGGTCTCCCCTAGACGGTTTGTGGTTCCTCTCCGACAATCCAGCAGGTAGGTGTTAGTTCAGTTCATAGACATACATGGAGGATAAAACCGCTTCTTCCGCGATTCCATCGGAAAACCAGCTGATTTGGGTGCAGTCAGGGACCATAGTGGATGATTTTTTAGTATTCTACCATGAACTAACAGCTGAGGTCGACACGCTCCCTAGACTCTCTCGGCACATTCCTTCCATATCGGTTCCGGTTGGAGCGGCTGCTATTCGAGAATACACTGGTCCGTCGCTTCTCACAGACTCTCAAGCGGAGGCCGCGCTTTGGAATGCCCCAATGACTCAAACAGTAGGGCTAGACCAGGGTTCCATTCATGCGGAGATAGTTGCAGAAAAACCCTTAGAGAAGGGCCCTTCGGCGAAGGTGGGTAGGCAACAGGTACTGTTATCACCCTAAGAAACTCTCCTAGGTTGTATCTCAGAGATGCTCGGGAACATTACAAACTCAACAAAATGTTGGAAATGGATGAATGGAAGATCTGATGCATATTCAAGCCAGATAACCACTTCTACTATGCTTAACTCCAGACATGGGTGAACACCCATAGACTACAAGGCTTTAGACCACCAAATACTCATAATTTGAGGATTAATTGAACATGGAGAATACTGACCACACTAGTAGATGCACAAGACCATGTGATGTCTAGCTACAACCAATAAAGAGGTCTGTAAATCTATTTCTTAATACAGAGACAGGATGATAGCTCTCTAGCATTAAGTAAAAAGAAACCTGTATTACACATTCAATAATACATGCAAGATTCTAACACAAAGGTGGGATGACAGCCACTCTAATGCTAAATGTCAAGAGAAAATGAATAAATGCATAATAGGCATAGCCTAGAACAAAGAAAAAGTGGAAAGTGAGCAATTAACAGCAAAAAAAGCTTGTATTAGCTGAAAATGAAGACCAGACGCTGCAAGTATCACAATAGTTGCAGTCTCCAAAAGTTGAATCTTACATCAAAACCAAAACCATCAACCCCATTACATCTGTTTTGTGGGTATATATAGAGTTTGATTACAAAAATATCTGCTATCCTATGCGTGGAGGGGTCATAATGGACCACCAACCACCTTAACTCTCTGATATGGGTCTCTGATACAAACTGTTGCATTAATGAATTAATTTGACATTCTCTGGTGTTCTGTAGTACTCTTCGAGCAGGTGGAGTGAAATGTGAATGAAATTTCATGCCTGTTAAATGTTTTAACTGCTCGAAGCTCTGTACTTCTCGTCCTTCGACCATGATGTTCTTTAATGAGGCAGCTGAAGAGTAATTATACTAGGTATAGGTAATTGGCCACCATTGTCCTTTGGAAGCACGACTCAGTCAAAAGTGGCGAAGTCTTCATGGCGGGTGTACGATTGGGCGGAAGACAAACATCAACCATTGGATCGCAGTGATCGATGGCGGGGATCGTTTTGCAGAGGAAATTGGGAGAAAACAGGAGAAAAATAACGAGGGCCATTGGATCGCGAGGTAAGCAGATCCAACGGTGATTAGGAGCTGAAAATGCGTGGGGTTTAATCGGCGGGGACAACGGTTTTGGTGGCAGGTGGTATCCCGCACCGCTTACAGGAGGATGGCGGTAAGTGTACAGACGGGCGCGATACCATTGAACGCGCGACACATGGCGGATGGGACGTGTCTAAAACCGCCGATATCACGAGTTATTGCACGGGCAATTAACGAAGACGGGAGATGCAATCACCATTGGATGGAGGCGATGGAGGATCAGGCGGTGGGAAACACATGAGGTTTAGCACACGTGTTTTTTATTGTCGTGACGGGAAAGGGCTCATGGAGCACATGGTTTTATGAATATAGTCGTATGGGTTCAAACTTTAGCGCTGAGGGGATATATGGAACAAGGGCTTACATAGGGTTCCGGAGGCAAAACGGAGGAAAACAGGGGTAATGTGAGTTATAAGAATGTAGGAAAATGAAGGAGGAGGGGGAGACAGAATGCTGCAGGCTCCCTTCTGGGCATAACATACGGCCAAACCTGCTCTGTTCTTCAGAAAAACTTCATCTTATAGCAGAGCTAACACTGGTTCCTTCTGGGGATGAGATCCTTCCTGTGAGGTCTCAAGAACCTGCAGATCAATGCCTTCCTAATGATAAACAAATTAACAAAATTCCTAGTGTTCCATTGGGCATGGAGTCTACTTTGCTTATACTAAACTGATAAAACAAAATATTTACAAATTTAAGGCCAAAAGACCTTAAACCACATAAACTTTAAGAAAACGCCCATTGATTGGGCCATCAAAAACTGCTTCTTCCCCCATACTTTGCAGTATGAAAGTATTATTCCCTTGGATCTGAGAAATAATAAAAGGCCCTGTCTAGAAAGCATCAACTTTCCCATGGTTACCTTTCTTTTCTTTCAGTGCATCCCATTTCAGAACCAAGTTTCCAACCTAAAAATTATCTACCTTTGTCCCTTTGTCAAAAGCTTCCTTTATCTTTTTCTGATGTGCTGCAGCCTTTTAAACCAGTTGTTCTCTGATTTGGTATACTTCTGCTAAATCAGTTATTCTTTGTGCCATATCTTCTTCCTCATTCTTCCTATTGTGGGAACTTTGCTACAGGGAGCATAAGCTGAATTGGAAATACTGCCTCTGTGCCATACACCAGCTTAAATGGAGAATTCCCTGTGGATCTTTTAATGGCCACTCTGTCAGCCCAAAGTGCATAGTTGAGCTTGGAATCCCAGTTCTTCTTGTTATCATCCAACAGCTTCTTAATTATCCTTATTAAAGTCTTGTTGGAAGACTCTGCTAGACCATTACCTTAAGGATAATATGAGGTGGAATGAACCAGTTTAATACCCATTGAATTGCACATTTCCACCAATTCTTTTGCTCTGAAGGCTGCTGCATTGTCTGTGATTAATTTATGTGGACATCCAAATCTGGTGAAGATATTCTCTGTCAAAAACTTCATGACCACATTATGATCAGCCTTTCTGGTAGGGATTACTTCAATCCACTTAGTGAAATAATCAGTGGCTACTAATATCCATCTATGCTGGCCACTAGAATGTGGATTGATTTCTCCAATGAAATCCAAGCCTCACTGCTAAAAAGGTCCTTTTGTATGAATTGGTTTTAAGGGCAGGGACTTCAACTACTGTTTGCCTTCAAATCTTTGGCACCTATCACAAGATTTAACAAACGAAAATACATCAGAAAAGCAATAGTATCCAGCTCTGAGGATTTTGTGAGCTATAGTCTTCCAATAGTGGTGTCCTTCACACATGCTGGAATGAAACTGCTGCATGACTTCCATTACTTGTTCTTTGTCCAAACACCTTAAAAGCACCCCAGATGGGTCCCTCCAATAGAGCAGATTTTCATTAATGCAATGTTTAGCTGCTGTAAGCTTAATTGTTCTAGCTTGACTTTGAGTAAAGCTGGGAGGGATTTCTAGCTTCAGCAAGAACTTAATTATTGCAGAATACCAATCACAAGAAGCTAGATTTTCTGCCACTGACTGCTTTCCCTCTAGTTCAGTTGTTTCCTCTACTTCTGTTTGACCATTTTTTGAATTCAAGCACATGAGGTTTATGTCCAATGTTCTACAATTTCCTTTAGCTAATAGTCTGGCAAGACCCTGACCTATGACAAGTTTGGTGGGCCTCAATTCTATATTGAATTCAATCAACTTTGCAATCCATTTAGCCCTTCTTCCATCAGCATCGGACTATGTTAAGACATCTTTAATTGCAGCAGAGGGTACATATGCCATTATCTTGGAATGCAGAATATAAACTCTGAAAGCTTTCAAAGACTTGATAAGAGCATATGCTTGTTTTTCAATCATGTCATACCTCAGTTCAGCATCCCTTAATGTCTTTATGAAAAATGCTACTGGATGCTCTGAACCTTCTTCATCTGCTTGCAATAAAGCAGCTGCAATGGTGTCATGAGAGGCAAAAGAAAATATATGGAACTCCTTGTTGTAATCTGGACTACTTAAATTGGGAGCTTCCATAATAGCTTTTTTAATGGAATCAAATGATTTTCTTGCTGCCTCAGTCCATTTGATCTCTAACCCTTTTCAAGGCATGGAGGTAATATGCTTCACAAGTTCTGCAAAATTTTGGTATAAACCTCCTCACAAAGTTTATTTTGCCCAGAAAGGACTGTATGTCCTTCTTTGATCTCAGGACAGACAAAGTCTATATGGCCTTGACTCTTTCTAGGTCAATCCGGACACCTTCAGCAGAAACAATATGTCCCAACAACTTGCCTTCTTCTAAAGAAAATTGTGATTTTTTAGGATTGACTAAGATCCCAAACCTCCTGCACTTCAAAAACACTTTTTTCAAATGTTGTAAATGACTTTGATGGCTGCTGGAGTATACTATTATGTCATCAAGGTAGATAAGGACAAATCTGTCCTTCTCTTCCACAAAAGCTATATCCATAGCTCTTTGAAATGTGGCTCCAACATTCATCAATCCAAAAGGAATTTTGGAATACATGAAAGTGCCCCAAGGAGTGGTAAATGCAATCTTCTCTTGATCATCTGGATGCACAACGATCTGATTAAAGCCTAAAAATCCATCTATGAAAGACACCACTTTGGCTCCTAAGACCTTCTGCAACAAATGCTCCATCTTGGGTATGGGATAAGAGTCTTTCTTTGAGCACTTGTTTAAGTTTTTGAAATCAACACAAAGTCTGCTTTCTCCACTTTTCTTCCTCACCACTACTAGATTGGCTACCCACTTGGAATATCTTAGGGGAACAATAATTTTGGCAGCCAACAGTTTTCTGATTTCCTTTTCTATGAGAGGAAGGAGCATAGGATTTATTGGTCTCAGCTTCTGTTTGAAAGGAATGGTATCTTTCTCTAAAGGGATTTTATGCTGGATGATCTTCTTAACATATGTTTTCAGGTCAATGTATTCCCAGTCAAAGACATCAGCAAATTGCTTCATTAAATTGCAGTATTCTGAACTTTGATCAGTAGACGGATGCGTGGATAGATTTATGTATCTAGGCTGACCTGGACTCCCTATATCATGCTTATAGACTGCAGATTGGTCTTCTTTTTGAGCAGCCTTGTAAGGCACATAATTCTGGTCAAACAATATTTCTAGAGGAATTAGACCCTTAAGTATATGATTACTGGGCAGTTGGACAATGTTATCTTTGCCAATTTTATTTCTAAGTTGTGCTTGGGCATTTTCTTGCAAGGCTTCATTCTCTTGGTCAATCTACATTTCAGAAAATTCACCAATGACTTGCAAGAACCTATTTATTTCATCATCATCTTCAAAAACTTTCCAGTGGTGGACATTGTCAGGCAAGGATGGTCTATATTTCATTTGGACTTCATAAACTAGTCTGGGAGGCATGGGAGGAATAAACATGCTAGCAAACACAGCAAGGGAATCAACAAGCTGATTTTTGGCTCTAGGGATATATGAGATACGAAAACTATCAAAAGAATCTTTGAGTCTCCATACCTCATCTCGGTATGCTTTCAGCCTTGGGTGCTTTGCTCGAAATGTTTTGTTCACCTATTGAATAATCAGATCAACATCTCCAAACACTTTTACGTTCTTGATTCCTCTGTCTTTCGCTGCGTTCAAGCCCAATATCATAGCTTCATATTTTGTTATATTGTTTTTGACTTGGAAATCCAGCTTAAAAGATAGTTGTGTACTTTCTTGTTTTGGAGATACCAGCACCACCCCTACTCCTATAGTCTCCCTGGAACATGCTCCATCAAAGAACATCTCCCAAACTTGACTTCCTTGCTCTTCCTCGGCCTAAACTGTTGGTTTCCTAATTTCCATTGTGGTCTTCTGAGATTATTCTATTCGGAGAATACATGCTCCAAAATCGGTGTCCACAGCATAAACAGGATGATTAGAAGGATTCTTCTCATCACTGATGAAGTATGCCAATTGTGCTTCTCTGTATATTCTCCTGCTTTCTCCTCAAAAAACTGGGACAGTGGCATAAGATAGATCATTCTGTAAAGTCCCACCTAGTCTCTTAATCCATCCTCTAGACAACAGCATGCCAAACTTAGGAGGGACATCTGCCACCACTTTGTCCATTACCATGCTCATGGGCAGCTGAGTTAGGGTAAAGGCTAGGTCTTTAATCAGTCCCAAGCATTTTACTTTCCTTGAATCAAAAGGAAATAAATCATGATAAGGTTGGGTGATGTCAAGGCCTAACTCTTCCATGACAACTTTTGGCATCAGATTGTGGCTAGCCCCTGTGTCTAGCATGAAATTGTGGGGATTTTATCATGAATGGTCAAGGAGACATAAAAATATGGAGAATTATCATCAGCAGGTTCAATCATGGGGCTAAGCACAATGGCAGGCTTATCATCTTGCAAATT
>APFE030161151.1:20032-71018 GCA_000404065.3 Pinus taeda
TCTGTCCCATTGACTGTCTTGTTCTTGTAGCAAAGACTTCGTATTCATCCAACATCAAGAAGGTAGCACTGCCTTTATCTTCCACGCAATATATTTCGTTCTCATCTTCAATCTGTTCATCCTCCATGACTACATTTTGGAAAGGAGTTTTAACTTTATGTTCTTCATTCAGTTCTTTACCCCTCTGAATGATTTGTAACTGTTCATTTGCTCTTCTGAATGGATTTGAATTTCTGGGAGAAAACGTGTTCTGCCTTGTTTTTCCTGAGTTCTGTTCAATCTTCAGCTTAGATATCTCAACAGCCAATGACTCTATCATTCTAGTCATTTTATCTAGTTTAGGCTCTGAAGATGAAGCAGAGGAAGAAGAAGCCTCACCTCTCTGCCTCCTTCTGTCGGCATGACTTTTAAGCTTTTCTGCAGCCATAATGTTAGATTCTACCTCCAAGGCTGCATCTTGCATGTCTGCCAACATAGCACATCTTATTTCTCTCAATAGCAGGCAGAAATCAGAGTCAAAAGCATTGGCATAAGTGAGTTTGGCAGAGGTGGGGGTTGGCTTTACTTCTACTGGTATTTTACTATACATCCTATTAAATCTCTTATTAAAATCAGGCAAATATTCCCCATTGTCTCTTTTCAAGTTACCAAACTCAGTATGATAATATAGCAAGTCCTTTTTATCTCCCCAGTGGTTCAAAAATGCATCATCTAAGGCTTCAATATCAACAATAGATCTAGGGGTCAATTCTCTGAACCATTTTATGGCCTTTCCATCAAGGCTCTGGACAAAAACTCTCATCCACACATCATTGTCACTAATATCTAAGTTATCAGCATAACTGTAAAAAGCCTCAAGGTGTTCTTCAGCTATTACCCCATCTGTACCAGTGAATTTAGGCATACATTTTTGGCACTCTCCCACAGGCATAGGATTCAAAGGAACAGGCAAAACTAGGGGTCCATACGTAGCAGCTATAATTCTTTCCATCTTCGTAGGTACTTGCTGGCCTGCCATGATTGGGGTATGTGGAAGGATACTAGTAGACTGAATAATGGGAAACAATGAAATAGATGACAGAGAATGGAATATGATGGACTGTATGGGAAACTTTCTTTGGACTGAGATCCAAAGGGGAACTAACTGAATAAGGAGCTGTATGAACCTCTATAGAAATTTCTTACTAGTAACACTAGGCTCTATATCTTCAAATGATACATTCTCAACTATAGCCTCCTCTTGCAGAGATACATAAGATTTCTTAGGCTTACCTGATCTTGATGCTCCTTTCTGTGATGTTTTCTTCAACTTGATAATCTTCTCAGGATTGGGCATTGATTTCGCTGGTGATTTATGAGGATTTCTCCGGGTATGTCTCACAAACTGAGCCAGGACTAGAACGTGGAGTCGCCAAAGGTTGGTCTTCCTCCAGTGGAGTCGCCAGATAGATGATTACAACCAGAACTGTGTCCAAACCTTGTCTATCATCAAAGCTTGGAACTGTGTCGTCTCCCAGGGAAGCTGAGCTTCAATCTTCGATCCCCGGCAATGGCACCAATTAATGTTATCACCCCAAGAAACTCTCCTAGGTTGTATCTCGGGGATGCTTGGGAACATTACAAACTCAAAAAAATGTTGGAAATGGATGAATGGAAGGTCTGATGCATATTCAAGCCAGATAACCACTTCTACTATGCTTAACTCCAGACATGGATGAACACCTATAGACTACAAGGCTTTAGACCACCAAGTACTCATACTTTGAGGATTAATTGAACATGGAGAATACTGACCACACCAGCAGATGCACAAGACCATGTGATGGCCAGATGCAACCAATAAAGAGGTCTGTAAATCTATTTCTTAATACATAGATAGGATGACAACTCTCTGGCATTAAGTAAAAAGAAACCTGTATTACACATTCAATAATACATGCAAGATTCTAACACAGAGGTGGGATGACAAGCACTCTAATGCTAAATGTCAAGAGAAAATGAATAAATGCATAACAGGCACAACCTAGAAGAAAGAAAAAGTTGAAAGTGAGCAATTAATAGCAAAAGAAGTTTGTATTAGCTGAAAATGAAGACTAGACGCTGCAAGTATCACAATAGTTACAATGTCCAGAAGTTGAATCTTACATCAAAAGCAAAACCATCAACCCCATTACATCTGTTTTGTAGGTATCTATAGAGGTTGATTACAAAAACATTTGCTATCCTATGCGTGGAGGGGTCATAATGGACCACCAACCACCTTAACTCTCTGATATGGGTCTTTGATACAAACTGCTGCTTTAATGAATTAATTTGACATTCTCTGGTGTTCTGTAATACTCTTCGAATAGGTGGAGTGAAATGTGAATGAAATTTCATGCCTGTTAAATGTTTTAACTACTCGAAGCTCTGTACTTCTTGTCCTTCGACCATGCTATTCTTTAATGAGGCAGCTGAAGAGTAAATATGCTCGGTACAAGTAATTGGCCACCATTGTCCTTTAGAAGCACAGCTCAGTCAAAAGTGGCGAAGTCTTCATGGTGAGTGTACGATTGGGCAGAAGACAAACATCGACCGTTGGATCGCAGCGATCGATGGCAAGGATCGTTTTGCAGAGGGAATCGGGAGAAAACGGGAGTGAAATAACGAGGGTCGTTGGATCGTGAGGTAAGCAAATCCAATGGTGATCGGGAGCTGAAAATGCGCGAGGTTTAATCGGCGGGGACAACGGTTTTGGTGGCGGGCGGTATTCCCCACACCGCTTACGGGAGGATGGCGGTAAGCGTACAGACGAGCGTGATACCATTGAACGCACGACACATGGTGGATGGGACGTGTCTAAAACTGCCGATATCGCGAGTTATTGCACAGGCAGTTAACAAAGATGGGAGATGCAATCGTCGTTGGATGGAGGCAATGGAGGATCAGACGGTGGGAAACACATGAGGTTTAGCGCACGTGTTTTTTTATTGTCATGACGGGAAAGGGCTCGTCGAGCACGTGGTTTTATGAATATAGTCGTATGGGTTCAAACTTTAGCGCTAAGGGGATAGACGGAACAAGGGCTTACACAGGGTTCCGGAGGAAAAACGAAGGAAAACAGGGGTAGCGGGAGTTATAAGAATGTAGGAAAATGAAGGAGGAGGGGGAGACAGAATGCTGCGGGCTCCCTTCTGGGCATAACATACGGCCAAACCTACTCTGTTCTTCAGAAAAACTTCTTCTTATAGTAGAGCTAACAAGTACATTCACCACTGCAGATCTCGAGAAACCCTTCTACGGGCAATTTCACTGGTATCAGGATCATTTCGGGGCATTTCGACAACCTTGGAGCTAAAGGCCCTCTCACAGATAAGGTCCAGACCTCACACGAGGTGTTACAAGTGGATAATTTGGCTGGTGGCATGAGCGACAAACAGAAAGGGACTTCCAAGAGAAAAAAGCACCTCCCTCTGTGTAGTAACGAAATCTTTCTCAAGCTTGCCAAGGACACAACATTCAATGAAGCCATGGATTCGGCGGAGAAGGTACTGGTGGGGCGTGTGAGAGGCTAGCACTATAGTGTGGAGCGGCTCCAAAAATGGACTATGGAGGTTTGGGGTCACAACATGTCGGAACCTCCTAGGGTACATACTTTTGTTCGTGGGTGGTTCGCACTAAGGTTTAAATTTCTTGCCCACACTAACTGGGTTCTCTCCACAATCTGGCACATAGACCAGGCTCCTATCCTCCTCCGAAGATGGATGCCTTTGTTTGAACTAGAACTGGAAAGGGCGGGGGCCGAACCGATTTGGGTTCATCTCCCTGGTCTTCCCGTTCACTTCTGGATTGAGCAGATTTTCAAACAGATTGGGGATGCCATGGGCAAGTTTCTTACCTATGATGACTCATTTATTTCCACTGAGAAAATGGCATTCACTAGGATTTTTGTTTATTTGGACCTCACTGATGGGCTTCCAGAATTTATTAATATTTAGTGGAGGGATGTTGCGAGGAGGCAGTTTCTGGACTATGAGGAAGTCTCGTTCAGGTGTCACCGCTGCCACAAGGTGGGGCACTTATTCAAAGACTATCCTCTGAAAAAGTGGAACAACAGACAATTTGCGAGGAGGCTCAGTCTCATGAAGACCCAGATGAAGAGGAACTACCTCATGCATCTATGGATATCCAGAGGTTGGCTACCCCTCGCTTTGGTGGTACTACCACTCTCTCGAGACCTGTTTGATATCTCCAGCACCTACTCTTAGCGCTCTGAGGAAGCATGGTCGGTCGCCCCATCGATCCACGCATTTTGTTCTTGGTTCGGCCGATGCTGCCTCAGGGCACTCCATCACTTTGGGGTGGAGATTTTCTGGATTAGATGCCCATGGCCAGTCTGGAGGCCTTGTTGTGGGCATTAATACCGATACTATAGAGGAAATCAATGGCTGGGGTGGTTAGGGATTCATTGGAGCTGATTTTCTCTCTACGGAGCTGGGGCTCTCCTTCAGGATTTTTAACATATATGGGACTTGCCAGAACCGACCTGATTTCTGGGACCACCTACTGAAGCTGGAAGTTTTTTCAGCTAAGAACCTTATTGTTGGAGGGTACCTCAATTTTTCTATTGGCCATGCGGAATCCTGGGGACACTGAGCACAAAGGGATCCCCTCTTGGACTACTTTTCTTCCATATTAGATCAACACCATCTCACAGACATCCCGGCTGCAAAGCTGAAAGCTACTTGGAGGAACAATAGAGTGGGGGAGAATGGACTGGATAGAAGGCTAGATAGATTTCTTGTCAAGGAACAGGTCATGGAATTGGGGCTTAACATCAACAATGGGTTGGCTCGGGTGGTCTCTCGAACCACCTTCTTATTTTTCTGAAGTTGGATAATGGTAGAGACAAGCCAAAAGGACCTTTTAAATTCAGTTTTACCTGGCTTAAGGATGCTTCATACATCAGCATGGTCACCAATTTTTGGAAAAGGAACCCTCCAGGGGAAAGGGGCTCTGTTACAACTGGCTTTATCCATAATCTAGCTGAGCTGAAAAAGATGTCCAGAAATTGGGCTCATCATAAAAGATTACAGGAGGACCTAGAATTGAGACAGATTGAGGTCGAGCTAGGGATTTTTGAGCAAGAGCAAGGTGGTCTATTTAGCTCAAAAGAACATAAGCACCACATCTCTACCCTCTACTCGACTCGGGGAAATATACTCAAGGATAGAGAAGAAAAATGGAGATTGAGGAGTAGAGCCATCTGGGTTTGGGAAGGGGATGCAAATACAAAATTTTATCGTAAGTTTGCTAATGGCAGGAAAGCTATTAATACTATTTGGCATATGCAGGATGATCATGGAGGTACTGCTAACACTTTCCCTCAGCTTGCCTCACTCGCAAACTCTCATTTTAAATCTGCCTTCCGGGACCCCATAGACACTAATTTAGCAGAAATTATCAGAGTCGCTCAACTTTTCCCCAGATATGTGGAGCTTGATGATGAGAAGGATCTGGTTCGGGATGTCACCTTGGAAGAACTGGAAGCCACTTTGAAATGGTTTAGTAAAGACAAAATCCCTAGACCAGATGGCTGGTCCGTTAAAATTTATCTAACTTTCTTTGAAGCGATTGGGTCAGATCTTCTCAGTGTCGTTGAGGAGTCTCGGACCTCGGGGCGCTTGGAAGCTACCATCACCTCCACTTTTATAACCCTCATTCCAAAGACAGATAATCCTTCTTCATTTGATGATTTTCATCCCATTTCGCTTTGTAATTTTTTGTACAAGATTTTTGCTAAAATTATTTCTAATTGTGTGAAGCCTATCTTATCAAAGCATATCCTCCCTGAACAATTTGCATTCCTAAAGGATAGGCAAATTCATGAGGCGATAGGGACGACACAGGAGGTTTTACACACTCTACACTGCAAAAAAGGTAAATGTATGGTTATGAAGGTGGACTTAACTAAAGCTTTTGACAGGGTTAACTGGTTATACCTGAGGATGCTTCTTACCCATATTGGTTTTCCTTTCTGATTCATTAAATGGATCATGGGATGCATCACTAACATACCTTTCAGTGTTTTGGTTAATGGTAGTGCTACCCCATTCTTCACCTCAGCTCGGGGACTGAGGTAAGGGTGTCCTCTATCACCATTGCTCTTTCTTCTGGTTATGGAAGGATTTAGTAGAATCATTTCGGAGGAACAAAGGAAGGGTAGACTCAGGGGTATAAAGATTACGGAGAACTGCACTCTTACACACCTTCTGTTTGTGGACGATGTGCTAGTCTTTCTCAATGATAGCATTGGGACTATTACATCGATTAGAGATATATTCTCCTTATTCTAGAAGGCCACAGGTATGCTCATTAATGAATGAAAATCCACTTTGACGGTCACGACATGCTCTTGGCATGAAATTAATTATGCACTTAACAGATTCCACTTCACGCAGTTGGAACTGGTAGAGGGATTGAAATATCTGGGTTACAAGTTGAAACCAATTGGGTACAAGATTTTGAATTGGACTTGGCTCATTGCCAAGTTGGAGAAAAGGCTCAACATATGGTACCTTAGGTTTCTCTCTCATGCTAGCCATTTGACCCTCATCAAAAACGTTCTAGAAGCAACTCCTATTTACTGGATGTCCCTGGCCTAGATCCCTAGAGGCATTCTGTCCAGGATCCAAAATATTTGCTGCAGATTCTTATGGAGAGGTAAACAACTAGGGAGAATATTTGCTTGGGTTAATTGGGATGTGCTCACTCTCCCTAAAAAATAGGGGGTTCGGGCCTCAAGAAGCTGGATGAATTTTCATTTGCGCTGGCTGCAAAGGATGGTTGGCAATTGGTGGCTTCGGACAGTTATGGACCAGGGTTGCTTACTCGAAATACATTGCTCCAGCTCGAGTAGTGGATTGGATCCGAAGGCCAGCCGGTCCCTACACAGGCATATCGATTATTTGGAAGGTTGTTCTAAAGGCATTAGAGCCCATTTGCTCTGGCATTACCTGGAGGATTCATTTGGGGGACAGTGTGCGCATTGGGATTGATTCATGGATTGCTTGTGGGGACACGCATAAACTGCCTCCAGCGCTATTAGCACACTTAAAGGAGTAGCATATCACACACCTCGCTCATATTGCAGATGAACACAACTCCTCCTTCCTTTAACAGGCTTGGAAAATAGTTGGCCAACTTAATATCCCACCACATTGGAGGCAGGATTGGAAGGACTTTACATAGGCTCTTATGGAGGCTCATATCTATATCACGGAGGGGGAGGACGAGATTATCTGGGCCTTGGCAAAATCTAGGAGATATACACCCAAGGAGGGTTATTTGGTCATGGCTAATCCGCGTAAGCCTCTGGTTATATTATAGTGGTGGAAACTCCTCTAGAAGCTTAAAGCGCCTCTTAGATCCAAAGTTCTTATGTGGTGTATTTTGAAAAACAAGATGCCCACGGGGGATAACCTGCTGAAACGAGCCTTTTATGGCCCTCACTGGTGTTACTTTTGTAACAATGCAGGAGAGTTTACTTCCCACATTTTCCTACATTTCCACATTGTGCATAGTGCTTGGTATCTGGTGTCTGCTGTTGTCCCCTCTAATTGTGATTGGTTTTCAGACTCTCTAGTTGAGGCCTAGGATTTGTGGTACCAATTTGTCTTGCCTCATAAACTGAGAAACCTTCCCTTGTTGTTCTGTTGGGCTATTTAGATAGCTCGGAATCAATTGATTTTCCATAACATCCCCCCTAGATGGTCTAGTTTGGTGGCCATGATCAAAGCAGACTATGATCTCATCCCTGATGACACTTCTCCCCCTATTCCCCGATCTATCACCCAGGAACATATTATCCCCAGTAGACCCTGGGAATACTTTGATGGGGCAGCACAAGAAGATGGCTGTGGTGGGGGGGCATTCTTCACTTATCTGGGAGGCACTCTTACATCCTATCTATGGGCTTTAGAAGGGGCACAAATAACTTCGCAGAACTTTCGGTAGCTTATCATATCATTCGTTTTGCATTGGAGAAGGGATGCATTTCATTACAATTGTTTGGTGACTCAAAGATTGTCTGTGATTGGTTGAATAGAGTATCTTCTTGCAGGACTTTCACATTGAGACACATTCTTGATGAGGCTTTAAGATTGATTTCAATATTTGACCATTTTTCATGTAATCATATATACAAGGAGCAGAACACAGAGGCTCACCGTATTTCCAAAGAAGGCACAATCAGGGAGCAAGGCAAATGGCTGATCATTGAACAGATTGATGGAGAACACCACTAGTTCTATCACAGGCCATTTATGGACATTTTGAATTAAAGATTGGAACTGAAACATATTTTTTACATATTTCCTATGTTGTTTTTGATTTGATATGCGGCCATAGTTTTGGTATTTTTCATGTTTTTGATATTATCTCCCTGCGAGGATCAAGATAATATATACTCAGTTGTTATTTTGTATTATTTTGACTCTCTTTTCAGACTCTGTCTAGGCTACTTCCTTGTGAGGAGAGGGTAGTTGTTGTTTACTGCCTCTACCGAGCAGTGTTCTTTGATAGAAATATCGAAATATGCATATGCATCTACAGAATGTAATTTCTTTAACTAATGAAATTATGAATTTTCCATGGGAAAAAAAGGCTTGTTATTACTACCTATGACCAATGTGTTTTGTATGTAGAGATAGAGGATTTCTACTATGTAGCAAAGATCCTTGATGCCACGCATATATCGCTGCAACATTATTCAGAAGTTATATATGTTGTTGGTATGGTTATGTTTCCGGAGATTGTAAAGACCCTCTAATAATAATAAATTTGTATTTTGTACACCTGTAACATCAATTTGTAATTATTTCTTTTCTTAAACACTTATCTAGAATTGTTGTTTGCTGAGTTCAACTGACTGATCAACAAAGCCTTCAATTCGGCCTCAGACGTTTCAACCATTTTCTTCATTTCTCTGGTGACCTCAGCTAACATATCCATGATTTCCTTCATTATTAGTTCGTAGAAGAGCCTGTCTTTCGAGTTGTTATTTGGTATTGGCATTAAAGAAACTGGGCTCTTCACAGCGATTAGATTCGAAACCAGGGCCTTCTCAGTATTGGGGACCTTCGGCTCCTTATCAATGTCGGTGCGTCCATCACTCTCTACTTCTTCCTCCTCTTCTTCATCTTCCTCCCCACGGTCTCTAGTAGAAGTCTTGTCTTCCCCAACTGCCTCGGTGTGATGTTCTTCCATTTCATCTTCCTCAAGTTGATTGCCCCATGCCTGCTTCCACAGCTTAAACGATTCCTTTTTATGTAGGCTCTTGTAAGCAAAACATCTTCTTTAACTTTCCCCTGAAACATTTTTTTCTTAAAAGATTCATAGAGAAGCCCCACAACAATTGCAGGAAATGGATATGGGCAGGGCACAAGGTCATGCTTGAATAGCATAGATGAGCTAAACTGTGAAAGGCAACATATATTTTCTTGACTTCACAGATTCATAGAGAAGCCTCGCAATAATTGCAGGAAATGGATATGGGCAAGGCACAAGGTTATGCTTGAATAACATAGATGAGATAAATGATCTGACTCAAAAAATACTTTCTTGACTTCTGTTCAACTTTAGATGAGCTAAACTATCTGACACATCAGATATTTTGCTAACTTTTGTTCAACTTTCAGGACAAAAGACTATGGGCACTCGAGCTTTACTGGGGCATCCGGGGATGAATGAAAATGTCATTGAAAGCTGTAGAATCATTTCTTAGATAGGCGTTGAGAAAAATAACCATAATTCCACAACCCACAACAAAACATGCGCACGATTTTTTTTAAGATGCATCTGGAGGAGGCCAAAATTGGCGGTCGTGCAGTAGTGCACCATAAAATTCATCTTCAATGCCATAAAATCCACGAAGAATTTAAATAGATTCTTATGGAACTCAATGTAAAATACTCTAGTGCGCACAGATGTCAAGTGGTGTAAAAGACTCGGGTGTGCACAGATGTCAAGTGTAGAGCAGAAAGGTAGGTAAAATCCTGTCACAGATGTCAGATAGACACTAGAAGTGTAGGCGGTCGACTTATTCAAAAGAAAGGTCTATCAACCTAAAAATCAATCTCTTACTAGTAGAGTGATTTAGCATTTACTAATTAGTAAATTTATATTTTAATATCTTAGATGGGATGCTTTTGTGATTCGTGATATAATTCTTAAGATCTTCTACAAAATCACATGGAGAATTTATTGTCTACGCGTTTTGAACCTTAATCAAGGTTCATCATCAAAACCATAATGAGGAGTAAGATCAACAAACCATTGAACAATTAATACGAAGGAACGTTGACCGTTGGACCGTTGGATCTCTCAGATATATATTAGTGGCTTGTTGATCTTGGTTCTCGTCCTGGTCCTTATGATGAACCTAGATTGAGGTTCGAAACGCATAGACCATAAATTCTCCATGTGATTTTTTAGAAGATCTTAAGCATTATATTTTAATAATCAAGTTAAAAACATATATACACACACACACATATATATATATATATATATATATATATATATATATATATATATTATATATATATATATATATATATATATATATTGTGTGTATGTGTGTGTGTAGGAAGATTTTTTATTTTGAATATTTATTGTCTTTTTATTATGGAAATTTTATTTTAATTATAAATAGGTTTTGTTATAATACTACTCAAAACATTATAACTCATGTTTATATAATAATTTTTAATTAATCAATTTAATTAAAAATAAGGCATGTAATAACTATTTTTAAGATAAGCTTATGAGACACATAGACAATGATGATAAGGTGTTTTGTTAAGGCATTTTGTAGTGAAAGGGTCACCGATTTGAGACCCTGTGGGCAAAAATCCAACCATGCTAAGGGTTGGTGTGGCCTAGGTCGGGTGTGATCCCCTAGTTATTTTTTACGGCTTAGATGCCACAGGTTTGGGTCCAACTCATCTCAAGATTCACATTACCAAAAAAAAAAGCACTACTTTTGAGATAAATCTCAATCTTTGATTTGTGACTACTACTAAAAATATTCTAAAATATTCCATGGATATTAAATCCCTACTATCCACTTAATAACTAGCAATTGCATGGAGAAGTGCAAAGGGACTTCGAAAGTAGAAGTCAGGAAATGTGGAAGGAAATGAAGGAAATAAGAAAATGAAATATATTGACAATGAAATACAATCGAAATTTAAATTTCTATGTACTCTAAGAAATTTGCTCTCATGATAACCTTAAATTCATCCTTTTTCTAATGATTGATTCGAAATTTAAATTTCTATGTACTCTAAGAAATTTGCTCTCATGATAGCTTTAGTTTCATCGTTTCTCTTGTGCTTCTTGATCAATCTATCAAACAATGGTCAGTCTATGTTAGAGGATGACATGGTGAGCTTACAACTCTATATGGAGCATGATATTCTGAAGCTATGAAAGTTTTTGAAGAAGTGAACATTGTTGCAAACGACTATTTCTGTAAATTGTTGCAAACTGACATAGAATTTATTATTAAATTAAAATTAAATTATTAAATAATTTTTCCCCTCTAATCAACAAATTTATCAATTTATCAAGTTTAGATTTACCAAATCAAATATATTCATTATTATATTCTTTGGCATTGGCAATGAATTGAGTGCAATGGGAACCATAAATATAATATAAGTATGTTGATTGCCATTTTAGCATCATTTATTACAGCCCACCTATTGAGCTTGCCCGAAATTACCTCCTTATGAAGGTAGGTGCCACTGTGCTTTATTCAATAATTCCCAATGACATAATCAATTAAATAATAAACCTTCCCCAAATCTCTTATCTCCTCTCTACCTCGCCATTTCATTCGCAAAGAACCTCCATCCATCCACCAGTTGACTCGAAAATGACTTTCTTATGCTTGTGTGTGCCTCCATGTTCCTTACAACTAAAAACAACAAAAAAAACTTCTTCGGTCTGATCATAAAAAGCCTTATGAATAACTTATTCGCTTTGGCAACACATGCATTTCAGAACAGACTCACAATAGGGCAACTGACCGTTGGAGACTATGACTAAGATATTGCTTTATGGTTTATACCCCACCAAGTAAGTTTTGCTTCTATAATAACTATGATATTCCATATCCATCCAGAGATAGCACCCATGTTCAGGTCAGATAACCTACCCTAACTCACATACCTTGGCCCACCCACCTACCTAACTCAATCTTCCCACCTACCTAACTCACTTCTAATGGATGAACTCAGGGAAATCCCCACATCCGAAAGAAAAGAAGACATAACTATTAGATATATCACCACGTTGGATTTAACACTCTCCATTCTATTTCCAAACTAAGATCACCTATTAAAGTAACTAGCTTGATGTTGTTAATCATCAATCCCACTTAATACATCTCACATTGTTAATATTAAAAAAACATAAAAATTAATTAAATTATAAATTTATATTATATTATATTATCCTTATCATTAATGATAAAAAGAATTAGTTTATAAGATAAGACAAATATACATTTAAAAACATATAAAAAGATTTTTAACTATGGAGACTCACCCTCAATTTACCATGAAGATTCTTAATTTGTAAATAGACTTTGTTACAATTCCATGGGTCAATACCATGGCTTATCAATACCACATGTCCCAAAAATCATAACTCATTTCATATGACACTTGTTTATATGATATACTTTTTCATTAATCAATTTAATTAAAAGAGCAAAAGAGGCATAAATGAATCTCAACCTTTCATTTGTGAATAAATAATATTCTAAAATATTTTGTGGGGGTTAAATCCCTACTATCCACCTAATAATTATTGATAACATGCCCAAATCCATCTTAACCCCATGCCTATATGATCAAATCTGACCTCTTTTTTAAGTGCAAAACTTGAGGAGAGGTTTGCACCTCGAGAGATTTTATCTCTCTTGGCACTTGAGAGATCTGGGGTTAAGATGGATCTAGGTTGGTTATATAATACTATATAATATCTATATTTTTACTTATGTGTCTCTTTCTTATTCCCTCTCGCTATCTCATGCTCCAAACATGCACACTCTCTCTCTCTTGATATTTATCTCTCTCTCTCTTCCCCTTCTCTCTCCCTCTCTTTCCCTTCTCTCCCTTTCTCTCTCTCTCTCTCTTCCATCTCATTCTTATCTCTCCCTCACTCTCTCTGCATCTCTCCCTTACCACTCCCTATTTCTCCACCTTTCTCCTTATATTTCTTTCTTCTTTCGTCCCTCTCATTCCCGCTCTCTCTCCTTCTCTCTATCGATTCCTCTATCTCTTCCTTCCTCTCTCTGTCATTCTCTCCCACCTCCCTTTGTCTCTTCCTACCCCCCTCCCATCACTCTCTTTCTCTCTCTTCCCTCTAAATTTGTCACTATCTCCCTCCCTCTCTCCTTTTCTCTCTCCCCTCCATATGTGTGTCTCCCTCTCTCCTTTTCTCTCTCCCCTCCATATGTGTGTCTCCCTCTCTCCTTTTCTCTCTCCCCTCCATATGTGTGTCTCCCTCTCTCTCTCCCCCTTCTCTCCCTATCTCTCTCCTCTCCTCTTCGCTCTCTTCCCTCCTCTCCTCTCTCCCTCACTCTCTCCCCATATCTCTCTTGTCACTCCCCCGCTCACCACCTCTATCTCTCTATGTATTTTTTCTTTCCTCCCTCTCTCTCTCTCTCCCTCTCTCCTTCTCTCTCTCCCCTCATCTCTCTCTTTTTTCCTCTCTCTCCCACCCCCCTCTCTCTTCCCCCCATCACACTCTTTCTCTCTCATCTTTGTCACTATCTCCCTCCCTTTAGGCCCCCTTCCTTCTCTCTTAAATTTGATTCCATGATATTGTGTTTAAGAAAGTATCTAAATTAAAAAACACAATTGGTTGTAAAATATTAAACCTATATTTTGAATCAATCATGTTAAAAAAAATACAATAATGAAAAACTTAAAACAATCATGCACTATCATCTTTCCTCTATTATTGTTAGTCGATTTGCTTGCTCTCATCGCTTGGACACTTAATTAAAATGGATCAATGTTGGTTCTTAATAATATTATTCATACTATATAGATTTCACATCTTTATATTTAAAAGTATTCTCATTTCTTTTGTAAACTTGGCAAATCTCTATTTATAATCTATTTTCCAAAACTTTTTACATCCATTTGTTCTGGGTAGTCACCTGCCCAGAGGAAACTAGGTGACCACCGGTCAGCGTTAAATCCTGTCCAAAATTTAAATAAGTTCATGGCAATCCATCCACTATTTCCATGTTGACTATCTCTACTGCTATCTCTAAAGATCAAAATAAACATGTTTGTATTCTTCATCATAGTCAAAATTCAAAGCATTCTAGGTTGCTTGATCATTCCTCATCTGAGGATATTACTAGAGCTAGTGCCTTGGCGCTAGATCCTGGAATCTCACTTCTCTGTTCCATTTTCCACTTTATTTCTTTTAGGGTCTGTTCAATCCTTCCTAAGGCAAGATTGTTTCGATATGTCTAGATCTATATGGTTGCTATTTTCGTTAGAAGTTCAGCTCAAACTGGGTCCTTCTCCTTTTTGTCTTCTTATTTTTCGACTTCTTCCCCTACTATGTGCTCGCGGTGGAGGGTCATGGCCCATTCCACTACGTTTTTCATAACCCAGTACTGGTGCATGATTTTTCTGAATAGAAATTGTCTTCCATTGGTAGTCTCAACGCCTAGGACCATTCTTTTCCATTCGTCCATAGGTATATCTCTGTACCTAAGAATATCTCTTAGGTCTCTCTCCCAGCTAACTATCTGATCTCTGACTTCCTTCGGGTTTCCTTCCATGTAGAAGTCGATAATTGTCTTCATTTGGTCTCCGTCTGTCTTCCTGCCTCTTTTCTTTGTCTGGCCACTTGTTCCTTCTCCCTTCGTAGCTACCCTCTTTCCTTTCCTTGGACCCATTCTGCTTGCAACTTGGCAGTTGATACCTGTAGTCTTGTGCTTTATGACCTGTTCTAAGAGCCTGCACTGATATGATATTGAACCTAGCACAGAATCAAAACATATGTCAGACATATTGTTTTGGTTTAAAACATTTTCCCCAGTTCCTTTCTCCTTCCTCCTTCTTGAGATTCCTACCTTCTGGTTTCCCACCAGTCTGGGTTTTGCTCCATTTCTTTTTATTCCCAGGGTCAAAAAGGAATCAATAGGTTCTTCTCTCATCTCGTCCCATGTAGAAATTTAGCTCCTGCCTTTTTTCTCTTCTCTCTTGGGGACTCACCCTTAGTTAATGGTAGGTGGAAGAGGTATCCCCTAGACCCAGGTTTCTCAGGCTTTTTTACAAGGCTTTTGCTGGCTGCACTCCTGCCCCTCCCCCTAGATTGTAATGCCTCCACACTGGAAATCAGGAATTTCCTTTACCAGCTTCCTTCTCTTAGGTCTTTAGGCTTTATGCCTTTCATACCTATGGGGCTAGCTATGACCCAGATTCTGAAGGGGGAACTACTGAAATTTTGCTCAGGGTGGCCCTCAATCTCATAGGTTTCTAGGCCTTTTCTCTCGCTCTTTCTATCCTGGGTAGACTTAATTTATTTGGGACTGTTTTTCCCCATTCCACTGGAACTGCTATAGGAATTGAAATGAAGATGCTAGAGTTGATTGCAAAACCTATTTCCTAAAGTCCTACTTCTCAAACATTCAAAGTTTTCAGAAGTTAGAGCCAGGGGTATTACATGCCGGCTTGCCAAGCTTCGCCTTTCTTCCACCTTCTGCGTCTTCTTACTTTCGCCACTTCCTTTCTCGTCACCTTTCCTCATCTTTGTCTGCATGCATAATGCCTCTTTCCTATTTTCCTTGGGATTTATCTCTTTTTTGTTCCCAGCTCTTGTCTTTACCGCTACCTGTCGTGTTTTATTCCCGGCACAGATCCCTCCCTTCCTGTCTCGGGATGTTGCCCTCCTATCCTGTCTATTGTTGTCTTTCATTAACTTCGTTCCTCTCCCAGTTGCTCTTGCCATAGTAATTCTGACTTTGTTCTACCACTTGTCTTTATTCCTCTACCTGACTTCGTTTTCTCTGTCCTGCCCTTTCCTCTGACATTCCTTTCCAGCTCCTCCCCCATACTCTCGGGAGGTGTACCTCCTCTACCCTGCTCCACCGTCCTTTCGATCACCTATCTACTCCTGTCTTGTTCCTCCCCTGTCCTTTCCTCCATATGTCCTTTTCCCTCTCCTATCCAGTCATCTCTCTTCGATTTCTCTAGATTTTTGCTTGTATTCATATCTTTTTCTATGAGTTGTATCAAGTGTGCCATTTCCTCCTTCTAGTTTAGCTTTGCCCTGCTTACATCCAACTGCTGGTCTCCATTCCTACATCCCCAATTCACTAGGCACTCAGCTGGTTCATTACCTCTTCTTCTCACATGGGTTGGTAGTGTGTATGTTATCTTTCTCAACAATTTTCTTATCTCTTTGACTATCCATGCGGTTCGCCAGCTGCAACTCAACCTTTCTGCTAGTGTTTCGCTCTGTAGCTATTTAAGTATGTCTATAGCGAGCTTCGAATCTCCTTCTACCTAGAGTTTCTGGTACCCCTCTTGTATGGCTATTTCTATCCCCCTTTTTAGTGCATGGAATTATACTTCGTTTTTTTATGCATTACCACAGTCCATCGCATATACTCTTAGTGTCCTTCCCTTGTCATCTCTAAATATTCTCCCAATGCCTACCTCCCTTGGGTTTCCTTTTGCCGCTCCATCAAAATTCACCTTTATGAATCCCTGTTGAGGATTCCTGTAGTAGTTGTTGTCCTCTGCTTCTTTGGCCTGGTGTTTCTTTGCAGCCATATCTATTTTGCTTATTTTTAGTTGCAGGCGGTTCAAAATTCATGTCTCTGTTTGGTCCTCTTTCCAGTATTCGTCGTTCCACTTCTCTATAATTATGGTCTCTCTTATGTTTTGGACTGTTTGGTTCCATATATCATTCATTGCTCTGCCATCTTCCTTAAAATTCAACTGGTTTTTTTCTTTCCATATGTTCCACAGAATGAACCCTATGGAAAGGTTCCAAGCTCTATTCAAGACTACATTGTGGTATGGTTTGCTCCTCCATTTTTCTACCATTAATTTCATACTATTTATGTCTCTGTCACTAATTTCGAAGAGTTGCAGGTGGTGTCGCCACAGGATGTTGCTGACTCGACAGGTGTTAGTCAGGTGTTCCACCGTTGCTTCTTGTTCCTGGCATAGTACGTAGTGCGAGGGGCCTTGCGTCCCCTTCCTTCACAATTGGTCCCAAGTTAACGCTCGCCCATGGGTCATAATCCAGGTAAACAACACTATCTTCGGCCAGGTTTTCATTTTCCAAATTCTGTCCCATTTTTTTGTTTTAGGGTTGCTAGTATTTCCTGCTTTTATGTAGTATCCGTCTGCTATTGTGAACATCCCCTTTAATTCTTTTTCCCCATCTTATGATGTTCGTCCCTTCTTTTATTGCTATTCTTCTTATTCCCATCTCCTTTTCATAGTTTTCCCATTGTTCTGTTTCTGGTGCTTCTTGCCAGTCCTCCTTTTTTTCCATTTTCTCCAATATCTATCTGTTTCAGGGAGCCAGTAATTCCAGACTGCGTCTTCCTCTGTTTGGGTGGTGAACTGGTGAATTTCTTGGAGTTGAGGTTGCTGACAAAGTTTTTCTCTTTGTTGCCATACCTCATCCCAGAAGTTTGCTTTGTCACCCTCCCTTATTTCCCAGAAGCTATGTTCTCTTATCAGGTCCCTATTTGATCATGCCAAGTTCCATATTGCAGAGCCTTTCTTTTCCGATTGGCTTCTCAGTTTTCCTTCTGTAGATCTGGCCATCTCGTATTTTTTCTCCCACAACTTTTTCCACAAGTCTTCTCCTCCTTGTATCCATCTCCACCACAATTTTGGCCCCATTACCTGGTTTAGGATATATGGGTCTCGCAGCCCTAGTCCTCCTTCTATTAATGTTTTACTTAGCCATTTCCAAGATAACAACACTCACTTTTTGGCTTTGCTCGTCCCTTGTCATAGGAATTTTTTGAAACTCTCCACCATTTTTTGACATATTGTTTTTGGTATAGCTTGGATAGTCATTTGATAAATTGGAATGGATTGGAGAACTGATTCGAGGAGGATGATGTGGCTCAGGGTGTTCAAATCCCTGAAAGTCCGGTTGTCCATTCATTTTTGTATCTTTCCCATCAGGCCTTCCCAGTTAGCAATTCCATTTGTCTTATCACATAGTTGAATGCCTAGATATTTAGTGGGGAATTTCCCTGCTTTAAATCCCATGGTTCTTGCCATGAATGATTGGGAGGTCATTTGAGTGTTAAAGACGTATATTTCTGATTTTTCTTTGTTTATCTCAGTACCTTTTTCTCTTGTAAATTCGCCAAGGATTTCCATTAATTGCTTTGCTTCTTTGAGGTTGGCATGTCCATACAACATGACATCATCCACAAATTGTTGATGGGTTAGGGATAGTTCATCTCCCCATATTCTGAGTCCTTTTAGTTGTCCGCTATTCACTTTAGCTTTTATCAGTGTTCCTAGACCATCAACAGCTAGGATGAACAAAAACGAGGATAGTGGATCACCATGCCTAAGTTGTCTAAATGGGTTAAAGGCTTTTGAAAGTGTTCCATTTAGCAGTATGGACATGACTAGCGTAGTTATCATGGACATTACCCAATCTATCCATCTGTCATCAAAGCCATAAGCTTTGAGGATTTTTTGGAGATATTCCCAGCTTAGCCTGTCATATGCTTTAGCTAAGTCTAGTTTGATCATCATCCCCTTATGTTTTCAATTCTACAGTGAATGGATTGCTTCTTGAGCTACTATAATTTCGTCCACTATTTGGCTCCCTTTGACAAACCTCGTCTGTTCCTGTGAAATTAGCTCTGGTAGTATAGGTTTTAGTCTATTCACCATTATAGTAGCTAGGATTTTGTAAGTTACATTACATAGTGCTATTGGTCTGAATCCTAGTGGTTCCTCAGCCTTTTCTGTCTTCAGAATCGGGGTGAGAAAGGTAGCATTCAAAGTCAGGTGCATACTTTTTCTGGATTCTTCCACTACATTTACAATGTCTTGACTCAAGAAGCTCCATGTGTCTTGGAAAAATTCCAAGTTATATCCGTCTGGTCCTTGTGCTTTGTTCTTTTCCATCGCCTTCACTGTCTCTTCTACTTCTGTTTTTGTTATAACCATTAGTAGTGCCAGGTTTTGTTCTCTATTCACCATTTTGGATATATATTGGCTTATTTTAGCTATATCTTCCTCTCTATTGTTTTGTGTTTCAGTCAAGATTCCTTTGAAGTGTTGTACCAACAAGTTCTCCATTTCCTCTTTCTATGTTAACTTGTTGCCTTGGCTATCTTTTAGAGAGAATATTATGTTTTTCTGTCTGTGTTGTTGCATAGCCTTATGAGAGAATTTCATATTTCGCTCCCCCTCTTTCAGCCTTTGTATTCTCGATTTTTGTCTCCATAAGATTTCCTCTTGTTTTCTTCTTTCCTCCAGCCTGTTTAGTACCATTCCTTTTTCGTCTGCTAATTCTTTTGTTCTCACGTCTTCTATGATTTTCTGTTGGATTCTTTTCATTTCTATCTGAAGCTTTTCTTGGTATTTTTGAATATTTCCAAATTCCTCTCTATTCCACTTCTTTATTTTACCTTTGAGATCTTTTAATATTAGTTGTAGAGTGTGCATTTTGTTTCTTCTGTTCATTCCAGTCTCATTCTCCTTCCACCAATTTTTCATTTTTCTATAAAGGTTGGATCTCTCAACCAAAATGCCTCGAACCTGAAGGGTCTATTCTACTTCTGTTGGTTCATGGCAATTTCTAATTTTATGGGCCAGTGATCAGACCCATGACAGGGTAGGATTGTTGCTTCATAGAAAATGTCCTTCCCTATGAAATGTTCTGTTGCAAGGAACCTGTTAAGCCTAGAAGCTATTTGCTTGCTTCCTCCTCTATGGTTGTTCCAAGTGTATTTTCCATTAATGGTGTGGATGTCTATCATTTTTAGTTCTGATTGTATGTCCCTGAATCTTTCCATGTCCGGTTCTTCTCTTTGCAGTTCACCTTTCTTTTCACCCTTTGAGATTGTCATATTAAAGTATCCATCTATCAGCCACAACTTTTCTTTGTGCAGGTTTCCTAGTTGTTGCAGTTGAAGGAGGAAACTTCTTCTTTCCACTGTTATATGGGGTCCATATACTACTGAAACCAAGAACCATCTTTGTGGCCTATAAGCCAGAACCTCCCAATGAGTATCCTTTTCATTCCTATCTAGTAATCTATGGTGAGTTCTATAGGGTTCCATAATATTGCAATTCTCCCCGCACTGCCTTTTGCATCAATTGTCATACATTCATATGTAGGTTTGATTTTGTTTAAGATTTCCTCCATTTTCCTCCCTGCTATTTTTGTTTCCTATAACAGCATTATTTGGGGTCTTTCTCTTTTTATCCTTTCTGCTAGGTATCTCTGTTTACCTTTGTTGTTAAGTCCTCGTATATTCTAGGATGTGATTATCATTGGGTTATTAGGTTTGTTTGATGGAATACCGCCAAGAGTGGAACTACTCTTCCAATGTTCACTAACATTTCCCCCATAATCTGTATCGATTCCTAAATATTTCATCTGCCTCTTTTTTCTCCTTTTGCTTTACTTTGTTGGTCTTGATTATTATCTGGTTGGATGCCTAGCTGTTCAACCATTTTTGTCTTTCCCTGATCTTGTTTTTCTTTGTATTTTTGAAAGGTTTCTGTGTATATTTTTTTTCCTCTTCTGGGATGAACCTTTCATCCAGGTGTCTCCATTATTCTAGAAGTTTCCTCAAGATTTCTTCTTCTGACATTGGATCATCCCCTCTGCTAATATCGATTTTCATCACTTCATTTTCCATTTTCTCTCCCTTTTCCTTTCCTTTCTTTTTCGTTGATTCACTTTGGGTTTTTCTCTTAGTATGTTTTGTGCCTTTGCTTGTGCTACCCTCCTACCCTTTCTCTGATAGTCCATTATTCAAATTTCCTTGTCTTCTTCTTCTTCTTCTTGTAGAACTTCAAATCTGTTTGACTTATTTGGTTTGGTTTGTTGTTCCTTTCTTCCTTCCTTATGGTTTTCCTTTGTAAGTCTTTTTTTGTTTTTTTATCTCCTAAAACCCTTCTTTATCTTCTTGATTTTTTCTCTGCTGCTTGTTCCTCCGTTCTTCCTCTTATGTGTTGAGAGGAAATTCCTTGAAAAGATGCCCATATTCATGACACATTCTGCATTTGAAAGGGATATGCTCGTAATCCAATGTTTGTTGCCATACCTCCTCATGGTATTGTAGCTCGACTGACCACGGGATCAGGTCGACTATGCTCATATAAACACAGATTCTTGATATGAAGTGTATCTTCCCTTCTTTGTTAATTCAGCTATTTTAATAAAGCTTCCTATGGTATTTCCTATTTCCTCTAGGATCTCTGGATCCCAGAAATCCATAGGTAATTCGAACAGTCTTACCCAAACTGGGGCTGTTGGGAATTTTTCGTTATCAGGGTTATAGCATTCCTCCCAGTACCTCATGAACAATCCTGCATTATAATGGAAATAGGGACCATTTTCAAACACTCTCTATTTATCTTGCAGGTTTGAGAAAATTACCGTAAAGAAGCCTCTTGCTCCCAGCTTTAGCTCTATGTGGACTTGGGGTTGCCATTTTGCTGGATCCATCTGGTGAGGTTCTTTTCCAATAGCCAAACTCCAATAAACTTGCATATTAGTGCATGTAGCTTCTATAGCACTCCAGTTTATTCATTGGAATAATGAATCTCGATTTTTCTATTGCGCACAGTAAACACTTGCCTCTACTTCCTACCTGCCATCTTGCTCCAAGAACAGGTCCCTATGTCTTCGTCTCCTCATCTAAGTTGTTGTTGCTCTGTCCTTCTCCTGCGGTTGCGTTTCTATAGGAGGGGATCTCTCCCCTCCTATCTCCCTCTGTCATTGCTGTAATCTCTTGGTTTCAGTGTCGCTTTTTGACTGCGATTTGTTGTTTTCCGCGCCACCTACCTCATGGCCATATGACCATTAGGGTTGCAGAGCTCCAAAAAACCACAATTTGATTGCATAGATAATTTTTCCATTGACTATCTAAATTCGTCACAACTTGCTTAGATTTGTTGCCTTCAATAAATTTGTTAAAAGTATTCTCATTTTTAATTTTATTAAAACCCTGATTTAATTTCTATGGGAAGCTTTTTATTAGTAGTGAGGATAAAGGTTTAGATAGATCTCAAAAATAATTATAACATTTTGCTTTTTATATATAATTTAAAAAATTGTCATTAAATTAAATTAAAATAAAATATTTATTTAACATTTTGATTGTGAAATAAGTTATGTTTTTTGGGCATGTGGTATTGATAAGCCATGGTATTGTAACAAAGGCTATTTACATGTTAATAATATCCACAGGGCGAATATCCATTATTAATGATGGTGTCATATTGTTATAAAAGGTTTTGATTGTGAAATAAGTTATGGTTTTTGGGCATGTGGTATTGATAAGTCATAGTATTGGCCCATGGTATTGCAACAAAGTCTATTCACTGAGTTAATAACAAAACCAAAATATAACAAATTGATTTTAACTTTAAATTTTTATTATTAATTGAGTCAACATTTAAATGTTTACACCCATTCGACTTTATATTGCTTTTAACTTTTTATTTACTTCTTTTAAATTTTTGTTTGTAACTTTTAATGTTTTATATTTTTAGCCAACATATAAATGTTAAATGTTAAACATTTTACACCTACACACCCACATTGAAATTAGATTAAATTTGTTAAATGTTAAACATTTATGCTTAACATCTACCCCATACTAGGTTGTAGAGCTGGGTGGAATTAAATTAAATTTCTAGAAACTCTATTTGCATAATTATTCTTGAAACATGTCGCTTCAAGAAAGTATATGCAAGAACACCATGAAGTGAGGATCATAGTTATCTCTTCACATGTCACTATGAGGTAGATATAAAAGCACCATCAAGTGAAAATCATAATTATCATTTCTCTAGCACATCATTATTTCCCATGGGACATGTCACTTTGAGGTAAATGCAAGAGCATCACCCATTAAGAATAGTTCACAGAATTATCACAATGAGGTAGATGTACGAGCATCACCCATTAAGAATAGTTCACGGAATTATCACAATGAGGTAGATGTAAGAGCATCACCCATTAAGAATAGTTCACAGAATTATCACAATGAGGTAGATGCAAGAGCACAATTTGTTATTAGGAATTGTATCAAATAGGGATTTGGTATCAAGGTTGAAAATAAGTCAGTAAACAATATTACTATTCCCACAACTATAAGGTGTAGATCAGTTGGTTTGAGTGGGGCTTAGTCTCCACAAGGTCTCATGTTCAAACCTCATTTGTGGGGGGGGGGGGGGGGGGGGGTCAGGGGGATGGAAACCACTTTTGGAGAATCAAACTATCCTAATGGGTGTCCAAGCTTCACACAATCCTAGTGATAGTATCCCACTAGCGGGTAGATTTCTCTTCTTTCCAATACCCGGGCTCATCATAGTTACAGAATTTTTTTACTGTTTTTGGGGCAAGTCACTCCAAAGTAGATGCAAGAGCACCATCAATTATGAATTGCAATGATTATTATTTGTCTTTATGATCCAAATATTGGGTGTTAAGATCCAAGAGACTTCATTGTTAAAACAGGAGGAGACAAAACATATAGATATGTCATAAAACTAATCACAACAACATTAATAAAAATGTAAGAATTGAATACATTAAAAAAATATGAAAATAGAGAGAATTGGAGAAGAAGAATTCCATTAATAAGAACCATTACATGAAATGAAGCCAATTTTGGGACCTCTCCTTCTCGATCTTCACTCTCTCCCTATTGGGGCTTGTAGTCTAAATTTAGATGTATAAGACATAAAGTCATATTTTATGTAAAAGAAAACTTGATAAATATGTAACATATGCAGTAACACCTAATTAAAGTTGACTATGTCAACAATACACCTTATAAGAAGGCAATAGGAAGAGAGTGAAGCTCAAGAAGGAGAGGTCCCAAAATTGGCCTCATTACATTTATTGGTTCTTCTTAATGGAATTATTCTTCTCCAATCCTCTCTTTCTCTCTTCATATATTTATGATGTATTCAGTTATTGCATTTTCATCAATGTTCCAGTGATTAGTTTCATGGTAGATATGTATGTTTTCTCTCCTCCTCTCTCGGCAATCAAGTCTTCTCGATCTTAGCCCCTAAGATCTAGATCACCTCAAGATCAAAAATGACACATTGAATGGAATTATTGCTTGTGGGAAATGTCACTCTAAGATAGATACATGAACATTGTTCACAATTGTATCCATTGGGATCAAGTCTCGAGGTCGAAAATAAATTAGTGCATAAAATTACCCTTCATATAACGTGTCACAAGGATATTGTTTAAGAATTCAAATATTATACCTATGTATAGTGTACTAAGAAACTATTTTGGTTTGAAAAATCATACATATAGATATGTAGGAGAATGTTCAATTTTAAAACATATTATTTACTATTAAAACCTATAGTTTTTTGGAAAATATTATCAATTTAATCATATTTTTATGTAGAAAAATAGGTGAATTTTTCATAGAAATTGTAATTTTTATTTTAGAAAATAGCTAAAACATAGCTAGTTGGAAAATTTTCAACCCTAAAAAAACTTTGAATGTCACATGAAGGTAGGTGCAATAGAAATATACATGAGCAATTGTTGTTTGAATTATCACTCCTAAAACATCACTCTAATGTAGATGCAAGAGCACCCTCAACTGGTATAAAGGCTTGAGGTTGAAAATCAGTGAGTTAATGAAATTACCACTCTTAGGACATGTCACTTTGAATTAAGATGCAATACCACCATCCACTAGGAATCATATGTATCAAGGCTTGGCCTTGAGGTTGGAAATAAGTTAGTGAATGGAATTAGCACTCGTGGGACAAATCACTCTTAGGTAGATGCAACAGAACCAGGCGTTGGTGATTGTAATTATCAACCCATGACATGTCATTGTGCAGTAGATGCAAGAATGTCATTCATTGGGAATTTTACCATTAGGATGAATCATGAGGTCGAAAATAAGTCTATGAATCAAATTATCACTCATGGGAAGTGTCACTCTCTGGTTGTTGCAAGAGCAACATTTGTTGGGAATTGTAATTATCACTCCCACAACATGTCACTTTGAGATATTTACAGTAGCAATGTTTGTTATACGAGGAATTGTATCTACCAAGATTAGGCCTCGAACAAAAATGAGTCAATTAAACAAATTTATCACTTTTAAGACATGTTACTCCAAGGTAGATGAAAGAACAATGTCCACTAGGAATCATAGTTATCACTCCTAGGATATGTTTCTTTGATTCTGATGCAAGAGTGCCATCCACTAAAAACCATAATCATCACTCCTAGGACCTGTCAATTCGATGGTCCAAAATATACCATGGATATTTCACTAGACAGTTCATCATGACAAATATGACAAATTATACTTAAAAATTTGGAATCTACACAATGAGGGATTATTTCTCTTTATATTTATGGGTATGCAAATTAATATTTATTGCATGCACATGCAAATTATGTAAAAAATTGAGAATAGTGAAATAAAAACTCACACAACACAATTGAAACAAGCTATAACCTAGGAAACCATTTCGAGAGAAAACACAACTGGAAGGTGAGACAACTTTTCTCTCTTTCTGTAGATAGAAAAATAGTTGCGAGAAGAAAGAAGTAAGGTGCAACATCCCCTGATAACCTCGCACAAAAATGTATTTAGTTAGGACATTTTTTTCCACATTTACCAATATGTAACTTTCTAAATTACTTTCCATATTCCTTTAATGACCATTAGATAAACCATCATCATTACATAGAGTAATCTTTAGTAAAAGAATAGTGAGTTACACAACCATTAATTGCCATTGTTGTAGCATATTAACTAAAACTTTGATGATGTAACCTTGCATCAAATCCATGATTATTTTAACTCATTTAGTTAATCACATTCTTGATAATATAACCGTCAAATTGTAACAGCCCTCGGTTAAAAGTTCATGTAATAAAAAGTTAATAAAGGAAAAATAAGACCAAGGTCAAGGGACACTTATTCCAAGATGAATGTTGGGAAAAATATCCTAGTGGGCATCACTTGTTGTATGTTATGGCTAAGGGGAAATTGGAAATGAAATGGCAAAGGCTTTGAAAAGGCAGAAAGGTATTATTGGAATTTTATTTATGAAAATAAAGGAAAATAGGAGAAAAGGGAGGTGAAAGGTCACAGGTTGCATGTGAGGAGGAAATTGAAGGAAAATTAAGAAAAATGAAGAAAATAGAGGTATAAATAATAAAAAGACATCAGAGCATCAATTGGTATCCTTTTGTCAGTACATTTTTCAGAATTGGTTTTCAGAGAGGAGAAGAGCGCCAAGAGGAGAAGGAAAGCAAGCAAGCAAAGGAAGGATAAGGAAGGACAAGGAGAGCAAAGGAAAGCAAGGATCAAGCAAGGAAAGGTTGGATTAAGCATTTTCAATATGAATACTTGCATGTAACAAGTTTCATGTATGATTTCATAGCTCATTTTGGCATGCATGGTATGTGCGTGTGTGTATTTGGTTTCATTGTTGTTAGTGGCATGGATTTTTTTGGGTTTTGACAATGGGTTTTAGCCTTGCCTTGCCATTTTCGAATAACCATGGTGTGATGGGATTCTTTCTCAATTGAGCTTTGGATTGCTAGAAGGTTTTGGATCCGAGTGAGGTGGTCTCAGGAAAACCAAGGGTTGGGGGTGGAGATGGTCTTCTCTGGGAAGCCCTCAACAGGTGGGTGGAGATATGAAAATTCCTGAAGGGATGGTGAAGGAAGTCTGAAGCATCCAAACTTGGTTTGGTTTTGTGGGAGGTGGTTTAACCTCTAGATTCCCTTAGTTGCTTATGGATTGGTTTATCCCATGAGATCCCACATTCATGCTTAGAATATGGCACGTGAGTGTTTGGCTAAAGGAAATATTTGGTTCAGCCCAATCTATGGTCAGGTGGTACGTGGAATTCCCTAACTTAGTTGGCTTTTGTATATGGTTAATAAGAGCTAAGTCTCTCTTGTCTTTGATAAGTAAATGAATGTGTTATTATGTGTCTTTAATGGATGTTTTATCATTGTTATCTATATGGTTATATGTTGGTTATAAGTGTGGTTATATGACATATCTAGGTATGGTTCTTATCACATTTCATTCAATGAATGTCTAGTTAATGAATGCATGACCTAATTGGTGTTATGACAAATATTGTGCGAAGGCATAAATCCTTCTTGTTAAACCTCATATATGTTTTCAGATCCTTATGTTCAGATATGCATTCATGAACTATAGGTTGCACGTTCATCATGTGTTTAACGGAATGTCATCCTGGGTTGAGAGAGGTCAGGTCAAGTCCTGGTTTAATTTTTGGTTTGGAAGCCTTATTTCTATGTGATTCATCATTTCTAGAAGTTTCACTGAGCTTTTGGCATGGGCCTAAGTCTTAGCCCTGAAAACGTGGCTCAAAATTCGGGGTCACTGGCATATAACTGATTAAAAAAGTCCATAGTCACTAGGAATAAATCTTATGGGAGAGACTTCAGGGTTACAATTGCTTGGATTCATTGGCAAGGGAGCGAATATGGCTCTAGGTTAGTGAAATAGAGAGTTAACTCAAGGGTTGGACACCAAGAGGGGTTGGGTTACTCCTGGAGGTCCTGTGACACTTGAGGGAGGTCAGTAAAGAATTAATTTATCGACTCCATTTACTTAAGGCCATACAAGAGGTTGAGTCTTATCATAGTGACCCTCAACTGATGTTTACCCAGAGAAAACTGATGAAAGTGGGTAAACATGGGAGGATTCGGTTACAAGGTGGTATTAGAGCAGGTTGCACTCTCTTTGGGTAAAATTTGATGTTTTCGTGGTTATGGTTGTCATAGTACACAGTTGGTATGGTCATGCACGATGTTGTTATATTGATTTGATTATGATTATGTATATATTAGCACAATACATGCTAATGTGAATTGATTTTACAGATGAGATAAATCTCCCCTGAACATTAATGAGGTATGGTTTTGATTTTGGAATCTATTTGTTTTATCTAACATGGCCTACTTTAAGGAAGAACAGAATTACAAATGACGAGGAAAATGGTAGACTGTAGTTCCTATGACTCTCCCTACATATTAGTTGGACAACAAAGAGATAAGTATTCTCATGGTATAACAGATACGTTGAGAATTTTGAGGGCAGAGATCAGAAGTTGGCGAAGAAGACAATGACAAGTTGGTTGAGTCTCAGGAAAGAGTTGCAAGGGCTTAGGAAAAGCAGGTAGAAGTCAATGCAACAATTCTTCAGAGCTTGTCAGAATTGTAGAGGTAGGAACAATTAAGGATCATTCAAGAGCAAGAAGAGATAACTTGTAATAACCGTTGTGAAAATTCCGTGTAATAAAAGTTAAAAACAATAACCATAGTTGATGGGACACTTATTCCAAGATGAATGTTGGGCAGGATATCCTAGGGGGTGTTAATTTGGTTGTTTATGGCTAAGGAAATTGGCAAAGGCAATGGCTAAGCCTTTGGAAAAGAAAAATGGAATTTTTTGGCACATTTATTTATGAAAATGATGGAAATTAGGAGAAAATGGAGGTGAAAGGTCACAGGTTGCATGTGAAGGGGGAAATGAAGGAAAATAATAGAAAATGAAGAAAATAGAGGTCTCATTCATAAAAAGGCTTATGAGGATCAGTTGGTAACCTTTTGTCAGTTGAGTTTTGGAGCCATCTCATTATTCTCTCTCTCTCTCTCACTCTTGGACACTTAGAGTTTCTTGGAGCACTTTGGCATTGGAGCAAGAAAGGCAAGGAAGGAAACATGAAGCAAAGATAAAGCAGGGAAAGGCAGGATCAAGCAGCTACATCAGACTTCATTGCATGTATGGAATTTCATGTGTATTTTTCTTTCTAGATTTGGCATGCATGGGATTTCATGTGGTTATTTCCTATCATGGCATGGTTTTTGCAAGGTGTGACAGTATTTTTAGCCTATCCTTGCCATTTCCTTATATCTTTGATGAGATGGGTTCTCTCATGCATTTTATGTGGGATTATCGGATTGGATTTGAAGTTGAGTGGGGTGGATCTCCAAATTGACAAACACATGGTTTGAGTGGTCCTTGGACCAAATTGAGGATCATGAAGCCACTGGCCTAGTAACCCTTGAATTGGACTGTGGGTTACGGTAAAGCCAGATTGTGTACCTTGGTGGGCCTAGGAATCCTTGTCGATGAATGATGGGATATACGGTAAAGACAAGAGGTAGATTTTCTCTCCGTTGGGCCTAGTGATCCCGGGATGGGATGCACATAAAGCCTAGAGAGTATGTCTTGGTGTAGGGCCTATTGATCCCTATATTAGACTGTGGATGCATGGTAAATCCTAAGAGATTAGGAGGCACTCAAATTCCTCACGGTGTAGGCAGAGAACTCCGATGGCATCCATGTTGATTGGTGTTTTTGATTTGTTCTATGAGTCCCACATTCATGCTTGGAATATGGCATGGGGGTGATTGGCTGAAGAGAGACTTGGCTCAACCAATCTATGGTCGAGTGGAATTTGGTAGTCCCATCTCCGATTGGTTCATTGCATTCATTAATGAGAAATTAATTACCTTGATTTTCATGTGTAATTATTGATGTATATGGATGATATGTTTATGGTATTTTCATTCCTATTATGTTGGTTATATGTATATTTTATGGCAACAACTATGTATGGCTCTCAGCATGTTTTTACTTGTATATGAATGGATAATGTGTCTACGACCTAATAGATGATAATGCAACAAATGACATGAGGGAACAATGGTTCATAGCGATTCTCAAATAAGTATGAGATCCCTACACTTAATTCTGTTGTCTACACCTATAGGTTACATGTTGGTGATGTGTTTGACATAATTCATGTCATCTCTAGTAGGGGTCTAGTTATGGTCTTGTTTAGTTTATTGCTTTTGAATCATTGTTTCCATGTACTTTTACTAATCTCAAGCTATCACTCCATTATGGGCAGTGACCTGAGCTATGGGCATGAAAAATTAGCTTAAATCCCAAGGTTGTTGGCATAGAACTGGCAATTTTGGTCTCTGGTCGCTGGAAGGAAAGCCTGTGAGATCAAATTTAGGTTGTTGGTCGCTCCCTTTCCCATATCATGAGAGAAACTATGGCATAAGAGATCCAGAACAACAATGCGACCTAGGGACAAGTTGTCTGAGTGGCTGACTTGCCTCCTAAGGGTTTTGTTGATGATGTTAGGTGATTATGTGTGATGTTTCGTTGATTCCACTTCCTCAAAGTCACATAGAAGGTTGAATCTTATCATAGTAGCCTCTCGTCTCATGTTTACCCCAGTTGACATGGTTACTTGGGTGGATGTTGGAGGAGGGTGTTACATAGTGGTATTGGAGCATGGTTCAACTCTCGGACTGATGGGTAGTGTGTATTGGTCATGCATGCATGTCAGTTGCATGTGTGTCTCTTCCACTTGCATTTCATGTGCTTGTTACATTAGCTTGGTGATTTATTATGGTTGTAGTATGGTTGTGATGGAGAATTTTATATTGATTTCATGAAATGTATTTGTCATGAGTATATGACTGGTTTCATATGGATTATATGTCTCTTACATGTTGATTTTATGTAACCTACTTACATCCTTGAATGTTAGGTTACATTCTTGAATATTTTGACTACATGTATCAGTCTTGTAGGTTGATTACAAGGATTGATCGCTTATGCTCGCCTACATGCGTATATGTGTATGTGAAGTTGATTAGGCATTGCTTATGCATATTGTTGGTTGCATGTGGTAATGTGTATAATGGAGTAATGGTTGTTGTCAGGCATGAGGTTATAGCATGCATTGTTGATATGGCCTTACATCGATGACTGGACCCTAGCTAGAGTGATGTTTATGTGTTGAAACATTATTTGTGTATGTCTATATGTTGTTATGATTATGTTTTACATGTATCACACTGATTTGGTGATCTTGCAGTCAAGGTATCCTCCCCGATCTATATTAAGGTACATAGGTTTATTGTGATTTGGTTTATCTGACATATTATGCATTGTAGGAATAAATATCAAATGGATAGCAAGATGGTTGGCTACAAAGACTCTCCCCATGAATCCAAAGAGAAGTATGGTGTTGGGAATCCTTCTAATTTGGTAGTTACACTGAGGAGCTTAAAGGAAGAGATAAGGATTTGTAATGCAGATTATGACCGGATCATACAGGCAGAAGAGAAGCAAGTAGAGGTTAATGATATACTTCTTCAGAGTTTGTCAGAATTGAAGCGACAAGGGCTGCTTTGGATCAGCCATGGATAGGGGGATAGAATTAATGGGGCATATGGTAGTAGGTCTCCTGGTAGACACAGGTCGGATAGATCCGATACAGTGAGAGATGGCAGGTTGTTGGACACTCCGAATAGGGGGGCGATGAGTACAGGTATTATTCTAGTTCTGGTTCTAATAGACATCACGATCATCATCACTATCATCCTTATAGGAGTAATGATAGGGGATACTTTTTGAATGAATTAAAAAAAGCAAAACCACCTACTTTTGATATAGATGTGAAGAAGTTTGAAGATTCAAAGGCTTGGATACATGAGATGAACAAATTATTTGAGTTGCATTAGTACACGGATAACATGAAGGCCATAATAAATATCTTCAGTTTGAAAGGTAAAGAAAACATCTAGTGGGAAGATGTTAAGTGGGTTAGAGACATCAGGACAAATGATTTGAGTTTGCGGGAGTTCATGAGAATTTTCATGAAGAAGTACTTGTTAGAAAGATACTACGATAGTAAGGCTAAAGAATTTTTATGAGCTAAAGATGGGATCAAAGACAAATTAAGAGTACACAACCAAGTTTCTAGAACTATTGAGGTATGTACCATATATTATTGATGAGAAGGCTAAAGTTTAGAGATTCGTCAGTGGTTTTCCATTAGTGTTTAGAGATCAGATTGAAGACGAGGAGCCTCGGTCACTTGAGGAAGTCATTAGGAAATTGAAGCATTGCTATGAACAGTCAAAGCGTCAGAATGAATCCCAACATGGATGGAAGGGAAAAGACAAAGGTAAAGGTAAATGGTAGCCTAAGAGAATAAGGCCTCAACATGCATATGGGAAAGAAAATGTGGCACCGCAAAAGAGATTTAATGCAACTAGATAGGGACATGGGTTGCAATAGTAGCAACAACAACATAGAGGTGAGGGCACTAGTCAATTGGAGTGCTGAACATGTGGTGAGGAACACCTTAAGAGAGATTGTCTGTAGTATCAGGGTGGAAGGCCTAAGATATACAATGCACAGGAGGTGCCGACTATTTGGGATGTTGGTCAAAGTATTTCACGTATCTATGCAACTGTGGAAAATAGGCAGGAAAAACACCAGACATGTATCATTGAGTTGGATGGTAAGCTTTGTGATCAAGTTATTTCTATTTTGTTTGACCCTAGATCTAATTGAAGCTATGTTATTCCTGAATTGGTGGATAAGTTTGGTTTGAGTAAGGAATTGCATGTAGAGTGTTAGTTAGTACATTTGGTTACAGGTACAAAGAAGCAAGTTCATCATTGGGTAAGAGCTTGTGCATTTGATTTGAATGGTATGCCTACTGCAACACATCTAAATGTGTTACCGTTGGGATCATACAATATGTTGTTGGGCATGGATTGGTTGTATCTTCATAAAACCAAGGTAGAATACTATGATAAAGCTATTGAGTGTGTTGATGACAACGAGGAACCAAGAGTCTTGCAAGGTAAGAAGAAAACCACATCAGTTAGGATGGTGAGAGCTACACAGGCAAAGCGTAGCCATAGGAAAGGGTGTATGTTATTTGCAGTACACATTTCTAGTGATAAGAGTAAGGAGGTTGAGGATGTAGATGTGTTGAACATGTACCCATTTTTGTAGCAGTTTCAGGATGTATTACCTGAGGACGTTACATAGTTGCCACCTCACATAGAGGTAGACTTTTCTATTGAGTTAGTGTTAGGGGAAACTCTAGCATCAAAATCACCTTACATGATGAGCACACCTGAGTTGGTTGATTTAAAATTGCAGTTAAATGAAATGTTGCACAAAGGATACATTAGGGCAAGTGTATCACCTTGGAGCACACTAGTCTTGTTTGTGAAGAAGAAAGATGGTACTCTCAGATTATGCATTGACTACAGACAGTTGAACAAAGTGACTATCAAGAACAAATATCCTTTGACGAGGATTGATGACTTGTTCAATTAGCTGAAGGGATCATTAGTGTTCTCAAAGATCAATATGAGATCTGGATACCATCAAGTGCGCATCAAAGAAGAGGACATTTACAAGACTGTGTTAGGACCAGGTATGGGCATTATGAGTTTGTTGTTGTTCCATTTTCTTAACTAATTCTTGAGCTACATTCATGTGTTTGATGAATAGCATGTTGCGTCCATATTTGGATAAGTTTTTTATTGTGTTCATTGATGATATACTGGTATATTCTAAAAATGAGGAAGAGCATGCCAAACACTTAGCAATAGTATTGAGATTTTTGAGGGAGCATCAGTTGTATGCTAATCTCAACAAGTGTAGTTTATTTCAGAGAGAGGTACATTCTACTTGGGGAATCTTGTCTCCAAGGAGGGCATTGCTGTAGATCCAAAGAAGATAAGGGCTATCATGGAGTGGATAGCTCCTGAGAGTTTGGATGAGGTAAGATCTTTCATGGGTCTAGCAAGATATTATAGGAGGTTCATCAGGAACTTCTCACAAATTTCTTATCCTATCACATCATTACAAAGGAAAGGTAAGAAGTTTGAATGGACAAAGGAGTGTGAGGCTAACTTTGAGCAACTTAAGTCATTGTTGACACAAGAACCAGTGTTACAGATTGCAGAACTAGACAAAGAGTTTGTGGTATGCACAAATTCTTAAAAGAGAGGACTTGGTGGACTCCTTATGTAGGATGGACAAGTGGTATGCTATGAGTCCTGGAAACTGAATGAGCACAAACATAACTACCCAATTGATGATCTTGAGTTAGCAGAAATCATACATGCATTGAAGATGTGGAGCACTATCTTCTTGGAAGGAGGTTTGTACTTATGAGTGATCATATTGGGTTGAGGTATTTGTTTGACCAACCAAATCTGAACACTAGGTAGGCTAGATGGTTGGCCATGATCAACGCGTTTGATTTCGAGATCTGGTACATCAAAGGTAAAGAGAACAAGGTGGTAGATTCTCTCAGCAAATGAGTATAGGGACATCACTTGGAAGCTATGAGATCCTATGGGACAGACTTATAGGATAGGATCTTGCAGGCAGGTCAGCAGGATGTCAAGTATATGTAGATTGTGCACAGGTTGCAGCAGGGTGTTGGTAAAGGTGCAAGTGATATTACAGGTACAAGTACAGGTGCAGGTATAGGTACATGTAGTGGTGTAAGTATAGGTATAGGTGGAAGTATAGGTACAGGGATAGGTACAGGTACAGGTGTAGGTGCACAGGATATGGATTATTGTCTTACAGCGAATGGGTTGGTCAAGTTCTGAGACAAAATATATGTACATGATAGCAGTAAGCTCAAGAAAGTGATATTGAGGGAGTTTCATGCAAAACTTTATTCAGTTCACTAGGTTATTATAAGACACTAATAATAGTGAAGAGATTCTATTATTGGCCGAATTTGAGGAGGGATGTAGCAGAGTTTGTGGCGAGGTGTTTTGAGTGTCAGAGAGTGAAAGCAAAGTGTAAGCATCCAGGTGGATTGCTACAAATGATTGTGATTCCCAAATGGAAATGGGAGGTTATTTCCATGGATTTCATCATAGGGTTGTCAAGGACAGTGAAACAACATGATTCCATCATGGTCATTGTGGACAGGTTAACAAATGTTGCACACTTCATCCGGTGAAGTCTACGTTCTCAGCTAGTGATGTGGCACAGGTTTTCATCATAGATGTGGTTAGACTGCATGGTGTTGTGAAGAAGATTGTGTTAGATAGAGATGTGAATTTCACTTCCAAGTCTTGGAAGGAGTTATTTGTAGGTTTGGGCACAGAGTTGGCCTTCAATACAACTTATCATCCATAGACAGATAAAAAATGGAGAGGGTCAATGGGATATTAGAGGACATGTTGAGGATGTATGTGATGCATCAACAAAGGAAGTGGGAAGAGTATCTCCCTTTGGTAGAGTTCTCATACAACAACGGTTATCAAGAATCATTGAGGATGAGTCATTTTGAGGCACTGTATGGGCAGAGTTGTAACACTCCCATCAGTTGGAGTGATCCAGTTAGCAGGGTATTGATTGGACCAGATATAGTGGCAGACATGGAATAGGATATGCAGGTGATCAAGAAGAATATAAAGGAAGCACATGATAGGAAGAAGATTTATGCGTATAAGAATAGGTTGCTTAAAGAGTTCCAAGTTGGGGAACAGGTGTACTTGTTTATCAAATCGAAGAAGAGCTCCTTGCAGATTGGATCATGTGCTAAGCTGGCACCATGTTTTTTTGGACCCTTTAGTATTATTGAGAGGATTGGGCTAGTAGCATATCAACTTGCACTGCCTTCGACAGTGAAAGTTCATGATATTTTCCATGTATCATTGCTTAAGAAGTATGTTAAGGATGTTGATCATGTGATTGACTAGTTAGTATTGCAGGTGGAACTACAAGGATAATTACAACCAGAGCCTCAATGTATATTCCAGAAAAAGGTGCTCATGCTAAAAAACCAAGCAATCAAGCAAGTTAAAGTGCAATGGTAGCACTTTGGGCCCAATGAAGCTACATGGGAGATGGAATATTAGATGCAAGCTATGTATACTTCCTTATTTTCCAGTTGAGGCAAAGAAGCTTCAATATGGTGGTTTGGTATATGCTTTATGGTGGTTTGGTATATGCTTTATAGTGGTTGATATATGCTTTATGATGGTTGATATATGCTATATGATGTTTTGAAATATGCTTAGATATGGTGTTTAGTATATGCTTTGGTATATGTTTTAGTATATATTTTTGGTGATGTTGCTATATGTACATATGTATGTGGATGTAAATACCGCCATGAGCTATGTTATAAATATCCACTATGCAATATGGGTAATATGTTATTATGATTATGTTGTTATGTTACTATGCTAATATGTGGTTATTTTATCATGATGTTATAATGATATGTAGATTAGCACTCAGCAAGATGATCATTGTAAATACCGTAATGAGTTGTGCTATAAAGCTCCACTATGCGGTATGTTATCATGTTGTCATGATGTTTTCTTTTGAGTGGATCTTTCATTGTAAATATTTCATCGAGTTGTGTTATTAATCTCCATGAGAAGTATGTCTTCTTAGAGAAAGTTTCTAAAGTATATGTGTGATTCAACACCGAGGACGATGTCCCCCAAGGGGAGGGTTTTGTAACAACCCTTGTGAAAATTCCATGTAATAAAAGTTAAAAATAATAACACGGTTTATGGGACACTTATTCCAAGCTGAATGTTGGGCAGGACATCCTAGGGGGTGCTCATTTGGTTGTTTATGGCTAAGGAAATTGGTAAAGGCAATGGTTAAGGCTTTGGAAAAGCAAAATGGAATTTTGTGGTACATTTATTTATGAAAATCATAGAAATTAGGAGAAAAGGGAGGTGAAAGGTCACAGGTTTCATGTGAGGGGGAATATGAATGAAAATATTGGAAAATGAAGAAAATAGAGGCCTCATTCATAAAAAGGCTTATGAAGATCAGTTGGTAACCTTTTGACAGTTGAGTTTTGGAGCTCTCTCATTATTCTCTCTCTCTCTCTTTGACACTTAGAGTTTCTTGGAGAACTTTGGAATTGGAGAAAGAAAGGGAAATAAGGAAGCATGAAGCAAAGATCAAGCATGGAAAGGTAGGATCAATCAGCTACAACATGCTTCATTGCATATATCTACTTTCATATGTATTTTCCTTGCTAGATTTGGCATGCATGGGATTTCAAGTGGTTCTTTTCTACCATGGCATGGGTTTTTCCAGGTGTGATAGTATTTTTAGCCTAACCTTACCATTTCCTGATAGCTTCGATGAGATGGGTTCTCTCATGTGGTTTATGTGGGATGGCTAGATTGGATTCGAAGTTGAGTGGGGTGGATCTCTGAATTGACAAACACATGGTCTGAGTAGTCCCTGAACTAGACTAAGGATCACGAAGCCACTGGCGTAGTAACCCCTGAATCAGACTGTGGGTTACAGTAAAGCCAAAATGTGTGCCTCGGTGGGCCTAGGAATCCTTGTCAGTGAGTGGCGGGATATACAATAAATCCAAGAGGTGCATTTTCTCTCCGTTGGGCCTAGTGATCCTGGGATGGGATGCACGGTAAATCCTAAGAAACTAAGAGGCACTCAAATTCCTCATGGTGTAGGAAAAGAACTCAAGTGGCATCCATGTTGATTGGTGGTCTTGATGTGTTCTATGAGTCTCACATTCATGCTTGAAATATGGCATGGGGGTGATTGGATGAAAAGAGACTTAGCTCAGCCAATCTATGGTCGAGTGGAATGTGGTAATACCATCTCCAGTTGGTTGATTGCATTCATTAATGAGAAATTCATTCCCTTGATTTTCATGTGTAAATTTATTGATGTATATGTGGATATCAATGGATGATATATTTATGGTTCTTTTGTTCCTATTATGTTGGTTATATGTATATTTTATGACAACAATTATGTATGGATCTCAACATTTTTTTACTTGTATATGAATGGATAATGTATCTATGACCTAACAGATGATAATTCAACAAATGACATGAGGGAATAATGGTTCATAGTGATTCCTAGATAAGTATGAGATCCTTACATTTTATTCTGTTGTTTACTCCTGTAGGTTACATGTTGGTGGTGTGTTTAACAAAATGTATGTCATGTCTAGTAGGGGTCTGGTTATGGTCTTTGACAAATTATTGATTTTGCATCATTGTTTCCATGTACTTTTATTGATCTCAAGAGATCACTCCATTCTGGGCAGTGGCCTAGGCTTTGGGCTTGAAAAAGTGGCTTAAATCCTAGGGTTGTTGGCATAGAACTAGGAATTTTGGTATCTGGTCACTGGAAAGCAAGCCTATGAGAGGGATTTTAGGTTTTTGGTCACTCCCTTACCCATAGCATGAGAGCGACTATGGCCTAAGAGATCCAGAACAATAGTGAGACCTAAGGACAGGCTATTTGAGTGGCTGACTTGTTTTTGTTGATGATGTTGGATGATTGTGTGTAATGTTTCATCAATTCCACTTCCTTAAGGTCACATAGGAGGTCGAATATGATCATAGTAGCCTCTTGTCTCATGTTTACCCTGTTTGACATGGTTACTTGGGTGGATGTGGTAGGAGGGTGTTACAAAACTAATGGATTATATGGTAGCAGGTCTCGGTCTAGATATAGGTTGGATAAAGGGGATATAGTCAGAGGCAATAGATCACTGGATACACATGATAAGAGGACTGATATGTATGGGAATCATTCTAGTTCCTCATTTAGGAGACATTATCATCATCATCACTATCATCATCCTTATAGGAGGAGTGAGTACTTTCTTGAGGAGTTCAAGAAATTCAAGCCTCCTACATTCGATGGAGAGATGAAGAAGTCAGAAGATGCAGAGGCATGGTTTCTTGGGAAGAATAAATTCTTCAGATTTCTAGCTATTCAGAGAACATGAAACCCAAGATATTCACCATCACTCTTAAAGGGAAAGTATATATTTGGTTGGAATATGTGAAGAATGTTAAGGGAATTCAGGAAGAAGAGTTGAATTGGGATGATTTTGAGAGACTCTTTAAGAAGAAGTACCTGAATGAGAGATATTATGATGATAGAGCTAAGGAATTTTATGAGTTGTAGATGGTTTCTATGACATATGATGAGTACACTAGCAAGTTCCTGGAGCTATTGAGGTATGTGCCTTACCTCAAGGATGAGAAGGCTAAGATTTAGAGATTCATCAATGGATTAACAACATCTATAGAGACCCAATTGAGTTTGATGAGCCTAGATCTTTGGAGGAGGCCATCTAGAAGTTGAAGCATTTTTATGAGTAGTCAAAGCACAAAGTTGAGCCTAAGTGTGATTTGAAAGGAAATGAGAAAGTTAAAGGGAAATCGTCACTGAAGCAGGGAAGACCTCAAGATGTAGGTGAGAAAAAAAATGTTTCTCCTTATAATGAGTTCAATGCAGTTGAGAAGGGACATGGGTCACAACCTTGATAGAAACAGACTATAGGTGATGGTAGGGGATTATTGCAATGTTGGATATGTGGCAAAGATCATTTCAATAAGGATTTTCCATTGTACTAGGGTAGTGGACCTTAGATCTGTAGTGCTCAGGAGGCATAGACAGTTGGGGATGTTGGTCATATTATTCCTCACATTTATGAAGTTGTGGACAACAAGTAAGCATATCACCAGGAATCCATTATTGAGATGGAAGGTAAGCTTTGTGTTCAAGTTGTTTCTATTTTGATTGACCTTGGATCGAATTATAGTTATGTTAATCCTGATCTAGTGGATAAGTGTGGCTTGAGAAAAGAAGTCCATTTTGAGTCTTGTTTGGTGCAGTTGACAACAGGTACTAAGAAGAGAGTTCGTCATTAGGTAAGAGCTTGTGCATTTGAGCTAAATGGTATGCCTACAACAACACATTTGAATTCACTACCACTCGGATCATATAGTATGCTTTTGGGTATGGATTGGTTGTATCTTCACAGGACCAAAGTAGATCATTATGATAAGGCTATTGAGTGCCTAAATGATAATGGGGAAAAGAGAATCTTGCAGGGAAAGAAGAAGCCTACATTAATTAGGATGGTCACATCTATGCAAGCTAAGTGCAGTTGCAGGAAAGGGTGTATGATGTTTGCGGTTCATATTTCCAATGACAAGGGTAAGGATGTTGAGGATGCAAAAATCTTCAAGAAGTATCATGTATTACATCAATTTCAGGATGTGTTTCTAGCAGAGATTTCAGTGTTTCCTCCCCACAAGGAAGTGGACTTTTCTTTTGATTTGGTACCAGGGGTAGCACCAACATCAAAGGCAACTTGCAGGATGAGCACACAAGAGTTAGTAGAGTTGAAGTTGTAGTTGAAAGGAAATTCTTGATAAGGGATACATTAAGCCAAGTGTATCACCTTGGGGTGCACCACTGTTTGATGAGGCTCATCAATGGGTAATATATATGGACCTTAATGCACATCCATCTTACTAAAATCAACTCTTCTCATAATTATTTACATTTTTTAATTATATTTTGCTTAATGAGATGAATAAAAGTAGGATGTCATGTCTAGTGGCCTAATGTGCATTGATTGCAGGTTTTGGGAGCAAATTGCGGCTAATTAGGGTGCAGGAACTCGAATGAGACAAGAAGGAGAGATTACATGAGATAGGATCTCCCTCCTTAACTCCTCACTCACTCTAAGATCCCTCAATCAAATCGCACCAATTTGGAGTTGCAAGCAGTCAAGTCATAAGGATCATTGGCAGCCATTCGAGTGATAGTTAAGAACCAGTTAATCTCAATATTGGAAGCCAAGACTCCTATATTTAAGGAAGTTATTGGAAACTTCAATTGTATAAATAAAGAGGCCTACAACCTCATTAGGATTTTGGATTTTTGTGCAAGATAGTTAATCAGTTTTCAAGTTAAAGGATTGTGACCAAACACTTTTATGTTTTTTTATATATGTTAATGAAAATGAGTAGCATTCCCTTGATCCAACATTGATTTGACTTAGAGGGCCGAATATCTTGGATTAGGGACCAACATTAGCAGTATAGGTTTCTCTTGTTGTATATGTATGTTTAGGCTTGTACTCATACTTAGTTGTTACACTGATTTATGTGTTGTTAATTTGCAAGTACTGGTATGTTTTATTAGTTTGCTTCCATTTGTGGAAAATTCTAACATTAGCATTATAGATATAAGAAATATTCAAAAAAGGATGACAACAAGTGGATTTTACCTCATTTGTCCCTTCCATGGATTGTGGATTGAGGAATATTTCCCATTCAGCGCAATGAAGACAAAATTCTGGTTTCTTATAAAATTTAGGGTTTTCTGCTAATTAGGTCATCATCTTTCAATTTTAGAAGATAGGTTGCAATTGACATTTCTGATATCTTGGGTCTTGTATTGATTTCATGTTGCTTTCATTAAGGTTTCAAGCATTCCCATGCATGAACTTGGCAAATAAATGATGAAAATTTTGTTTTCTTCTATTTAAGTAAATCCTTCCTATTTTGAGATGAATTTATGGATAAATGCCAACAATGATGTGTATGTTGCAGGGGTTTCTACATTACAGTAAGACCTCATATCATTAGCCTCAGCCAAACCATATCCACCCGTGATTGCCAAAATCCACTAAGGTCTCAATTCAAATTATCGTTTTACAAGGAAAACCTGCCATGCTCATTAAGCAAATCCAACCATCATAAAGTTGTGGTTTGAGTTCTGAGTGAGTGCCTACCACTCCCTTGCCTTATTCCCTCCTTACTCACCTTTTTCAAGCTCCACCCCAACATTCAAACCACTCCCTATTCTTTCGTCTTGTTCCTATGGGAAAACAGGGGATCCTGTAGGTGAACTAGGACATCCTGTAGGAAAACCTATAGTGGCCTGTTTTGAGCCCGAATTGTGAAAAAAACATCACTAAAGACAGGAGTAAACATTCCAAGCCATTTGAACCATTGCACTCATCTCCCTCCACACCTATCTCACCTACCATGCAACCAGGAAGGATTAGCATTTACATTTTTACAAAAAGATAAAGAGAAAAAAAGGTCTTTATATTTATTCATGCACATAATAGTTATGTTCTTGTTTAGATCAGACTTCATGCTTAGACTAGTTAAGACTTCACATGTGTTAAATTAGAATTCTCTTGCAAGCAAGGTATGTTAACAAGTAGCTAGATGAGTTATGTTGTTTTGTAGGCATTTCTTTCAGTCTTTCATTACTGCAGTAAGTAGCATTTCAATTCTCTCAATTAGGATAAAATTCTCCTCTCTAAATTGGTAATCAGACTTCCTCTATTCAATAAAAGGTTGGTTTGAGAAACCCTAGTTGTCTATCACCCCAACTCAGTAGTGACAAAGACTGGACTTATTACATCTATTTGTGAATACAACACTGTCACCTCCAAGTTTGTACGAACCCCGAGTTGATGAAGTAAAGTTGGTAGCCCCCTGAGTTGCAGCATCCTTACTACAATACTGGTGCTCATCAGTGTTGCTCATCGAGATGAAGGATGGTATTCTTAGATTGTGCATTGATTACATGCAGTTGAACAAGGTGAAGATCAAGAATAGGTACCCAATGTTGAGTATTGGTGACTTGTTTGATAAGTTGAAGGGAGCAACAGTGTTCTCGAAGATTGATTTGAGATTAGGATACCATCAAGTGCACATCAAATAAGAGGACATCTACAAGAATTCTTTTGGGACCAGGTATGGAAATTATGATTTTTTTGTGGTTCCTTTTTGTTTGATTAATGCCCCAACTACTTTATGTGCTTGATGAATGTTTTGTTGCATCCTTATCTCGACAATTTTGTTATTGTATTCATTGATGATATATTGATATATTCTAAGAATGAAGAAGAGCATGCCATACACTTAGTGACAATATTGAGATTTCTAATAGAGAATCTGTTGTATGCTTAGCTTAGCAAGTACAACTTCTTTCAGACAAAGGTAAATTACTTGGTACATGTTGTCTCCAAGGAAGGAATAATAGTGGATCAAGACAAGATAAGGGTTATCATGGAGTGGGTAGTTCCTAAGAATGTGGATGAAGTCAGATCATTCATGGGGATAACAGGTCACTACAGGAGGTTCATCAAGAAATTATCACGCATTTCATATCCTATTACATCATTGCAAAGGAAAGGTAATAAATTTGAATAGTTAGAGGAGTGTACGACTAGTTTTGAGCAGTTGAAGCATGTGTTGACCAATGCTCAAGTTCTCAAGATTGCAAATGTAACAACCTTGGTTAAAAATACATGTAAAATATATATAATACCACAGTGATGGGATACATATTCCAAGCTGAATGGTGGGAAAAACATCCTAGTGGGTGTTCATTTGTTTTATTATGGCTAAGGAAATTGGAAAAGGCAATGACAAAGGATTTGGAAAGGCATGAGGCATTAATCTACATTTTATTTATGAAAATAACGGAAATTAGGATAAAAGGAAGGTGAAAGGTCACGGGTTGCATGTGAGGAGGAAAGTGAAGGAAAATAATGGAAAATGAAGAAAATAGAGGCCTCATTGATAAAAGGCTGATGAGGATTAGTGGGAAGGCTTGGCTAGTTCAGTTTTGGAGCTCTCTCCATCGCTCTTGGATAATTAGAGTTTTCTTGGAGCACTCTTGGAGAGTGTGACATACTTGCATTTTTGGAGCAAGAAGGCAAAGGAAGAAGAGGAAAGTGTAAGAGGACATCGAGATCAACAACTACAACAGATTTGGCTTGCAAGTACCAAGTTTCGTGTATGTTTTCCTCACTACTTTTGGTATGCATGGCACATGCATGTGGTTTATTGGTCATGATTTGTGACTAGCATGGAGGATTGCTTGGATTGACAATGGATTTTCCTAGCCTTTCCATTTCCTGGATAGCCATGGAAATTGTGGGTTGATTTACTTGTTTTGTTCTAGTTGGTTCTCATGTTTCCTTTAGCTTGGGTTGAGTTATTAGTTCTTGGAGCCTTGGTTGGAAAAATGCTCTGGAACCCTGTAACAACTTGGGTTGAGTTACTAGTCCTGGAGCCTTGGTTGGAAAAACACTTTGGATCCCTATAACATCTTGGGTTGAGTTATTAGTCCTAGAGCCTTCTCTGGACAAACACTCTAGATCCCTTGGTGGGTTGAGTTATTACTCCTGGAGCCTTGGTTAGACAAACGCTCTGGAGCCTAAACTGTTGAGTTACTAGTCTTGGAGCCTTAGTTGGACAAATGCTCTAAATCCTGAAAGCAACCGTGGGTTGAGTTACTAGTCCTGGAAGCCAAGTTGGAACAAATGCTCTAGAGTCCTAGAAGGCTTGGGTAGAGACCAATCTGGTGATGTTTTTGTGATGTCCGACCATGAGGTGGAACAACTGTTTGATGGGTTGAGGTGGTTTGGCCTCTGTAAGCCCTGGATGGTTTTGATTGGTGTGTTTTATGAGATCCCACATTCATGCTTGGAATAAGGCATAGGGGTGACTCGATGAAGAGAGATTTGGCTCAGCCATGTCTATAGTTGGGTGGAATGTGGTAGTCCCATATCGGGTTGGCTTTTTCATCATTAATATGAGGTTATTTCTCCTTGTTATCTCATGAGTATTAAATTGGTTTATATGTGGATTATATGGTTGTTGTTTCCTTCGTATTTATGTTGTTATTATGTTGTGGTTATGAATATGTATTATGACAGTGGCTATGTATGGCTCTCATCATGTTTCTACTTGTATATGAATGAACAATGTATCTATGGTCTAATGGATGAAATTGCAACTAAAGTGATAAGGAACAATTCCTCATAATGAATCTTAGATAAGTATAAGAACCATATGCTTAGATCTGTCATTTACACCTGTAGATTGCACTGATGCCAAGTGTTTGACAAAATGTTAGTCTCTATTGGGGATGGCTAGGGCTAGTCCTAGAGTTAGTCTTTAGTTTATTAGTCTTGTCAATATGTGTTTAAGGGATTCCAGAAGTTACAACAAGTGTTGGGCAGTAACTAGAATTCTAGGCTTGAAAAGTGCCTTAAATTCCCCGAACTTTGGCACAGGTATGCTGGAAATAGTCCCTAAACACAGACATTTAGGTTTGTGGGAGCGTCCAGAGCTCTCTAGGCGCTGGCATGCCCATAGCATGGGATATTCTAGAGGTTTAATAGCTTAAAAACTTAGTAGGACTCAGGGATTGGTTAGCAGAAAGGTTGGGATTGTTCCTAGGAGTTTTATTGTTGATGTTGAAGGTCTGTATGGTGTGTTCATGTCGATTCCACTTCCTTAACGTGACTTAGGAGGTCAAATCATATCATAGTAACTTCTTGTCACCTGTTTACCCTGGTTTTCCAATTACTTGGGTAGATGTAGGAGGAGAGGGTTACAGAGTGGTATCAGAGCATGGTTCACCCCTCGGATTGGAAGGGTTGTGTGTTGGTCATGCATTCATGTCAGTTGCATATGTGTTCCTTATGCTCGTACTCTGTGTGCTTGCTGCATTTGCATGGTGTTGATCATGGTTGTAGTGATGTCGCCATGTGAAGGTTGATGGTGTTGTTGTAGAATGTGTCATCATGAGTGTATGGTTTTATATGCATTATTATGCATGTTAGTGCCTATCTGTTGTTATGCATGAATTGTCATGGTTATGCATGTATGGTAGGTCAGAAATGCATTGCAAAGTCATTGTATGCAATTAGGTCATCGTGATGATAATGGTATGTTATGATGCTAATGAGTTGGTTGAGATAGAGAAGGAGATGTAGATCATCAAAGTGAAGTTGCATCATTTGACCTCGAGGCAAGAACATGTCGTCATACAAGATTGCATGTTGGGCATGTAGGTATGTAGGTTAAGGATTGTTATATGCATTATGGGTATGTGTATGCCTTTCATTATATTGGTGTTATGGTTACATACATGAAAGATGCTAGTTGATTATTGTAGTCATATGCACATATGTCCGATAGAGATGAATGATCATAACTTGTGGTTGTATGCATTGTTATTGTTTTTTTTACGTTAGATAACTTGAGGATTATGTTATATGTCATTGATGAGTATGTTATAGGTTAACTTGTTGTTGTTATATGATAGTTAAATTGATGATTAGGTTATATGTTGTTGTTGAGTATGTTATAGGTTAACTTGTTTTTGTTATATGATAGTTAGCTTGATGATTAGGTTATATGTTGTTGATGAGCATGATATATAACTTATTGTTATTATATGTTAGTTAACTTGATGATTAGGGTTATTACATTAAGATCTTGATGTTATATATATCATACTAAGTTGGATTGGTCTATGCAAATGGTTAGGGTTATGACATTTAGGTATGAATTAATATGATGTGATATTATGTCGTACTAATCTAGGCTGACAGTGTAGATGTGATTATTATGTGCGAATGATAATTGTTTATGAGTTTATGATGTGAACATGTTAACTAGTGACTATTATGGATATCATGACCTTATTTATGTTCGAGATAATATGTTGTGAAGTTGTATTGTACTAATCATGTGTGATTGTGTAGACAACATATCCTCCCTTGAGATACATTAAGGTATGAGTTTTCTCATGTCGTATATTTGGTGCTTGACTATTTGATTATGTCGTCTATTTGGTGTTTGAGTGTTTGGTGTCTATTATGTCATCTAGTTCATTTATCTAACATGATGTATTTATAGTTTCTTGAATGTTTGATTAATTGAATGATATGAGTATTTGTCTGTAAGATTGCATGAATAAATGATCTTGTTTTAATATGATCATACTAACATATTTGTGTTGAGACAACTAATATGAACTTGAGTGTAATAGGTGACAATTGTGGCATTATGTCTAATGACTATGGATTATGACATGATTGTTAGTCTTGGTAAAAGGTTGATTTCAAATTGATAGATATGATTGTCTTGATATTTGGAACATACGGTTGACATGTGTAAACAATTACAGGAAATATGTTTGGTATTAGCATGACAAAGTAATAGTTGATGTTGTTATAGCCCCAAATATCACCTTATGTATTTGTGATGCTTGGTTTATGGCCTAGGGCAACCCCTCCTTCCAGACTTGGTCCAAATATTTTAAAAACAGTGTTTTACTCCCTGTACGTGACTTTTCCTTGTATTAAACGTGTGTACACGTGGGTTAGTATACCCAACCCACGCATATGTCTTAAAACACTTAAAAAAATTAAATTTCCTTAATTATGGGTGGAGATCACGGGTTTTACCTATTGATTACCTATTAGTGCCCGTGGCCCAATTGTTCCCAATTGTTCCCAACTGTTTCCCAACTAAAAATCTACTTTGGGAGAAGTATAAAAAGACTTCAATGGGAAGGCCTTAGGGAGGAGAGAAAATAGAGAATTACTCTGCTGAGATTATCCCCTGATCAAGTCTGAAGATCCCTGTGCTTCAAGCACTTCCCCAAGTTCAGGAAACCCTTGTTTCCTTCAGAGTTGATATCCTTTCACTTGTTGGAGATAGCCTTGTGTTGGTTATGGAAGGAGCCTTTTGAAGACCAGGACTGGACGGACCTGGAGGATGGTTCCGCTTGGAACCAGAAGAGGAAGACTCAGGTGAACTCTTTCCATGTTTTATTATAGTTATCTGCGGTAAAAAGAAACATTGTCTTGTTCCTGATATCAACTTTGTTCATGCATCTGATGTTATTGTTATGGTTTATATATGAATGACTATTTCAATGTATAACTAACCATCTATTTATATGTTATAAAGTTGATTTCATTATAATGCTTTATCTATATGTTGTTGTGCGTCTTTGAATTGCTTGTTTTGCAGGTTCAAAGATCGTTAGGAGTTGCAAAGGGTTTGAAACCTGGCTAGAACTACCCGAACAAAGGACCCCCGGGTATGTACATCCTCGCATAGTTTGCTCGTTTAAGCATTTTGCCTGATTTATATGCTTGTTTCTTGTTGTAGATTACTCTTGCTCTGCTAGGGTTCTGACCTAAAGCCCTCGGGGACTTTATCCCTTAACAGAATTGGTGACTCCACTGGGGACAACAATCTTGTTGTTCCTAGTTTGGGTTATTTAGGGCCAATCGGGGCTCAACTTTCAGTTTGTTTGTTGTGATTGTACTGTCTGCTCCTATAGGAACTCAGAATTCAAGTCTGATCCTTTTCATCAGGCCTCATTTTTTGTTTTTTCTTGTGAACCTTTATATATGCACCTTGGTCGAGTTACAAAAGCATATACACACTAGTTTCTATGAACTGAAACCACGTATACGCGGGTTTCTTTTGGATGAAACACCTGTACACGCAGCTACGTAGAGACACAATGGTGTATACATTTGTTTTGCATGAATTTTTCAAGTCTTTTTATCTGGAAAGATTTTTTTCTGGGCCTATGAGCTTCTTGAGTGGCCAGTTTCTGTTTTCAGATTTTAGTTTTTTAGTGAGCTTACTGTTTCGAGTTCTCTCCTGCTTTGAAGATTTTTTGGTCTCGGTTTGCTTTACAATGAGTGTTATCATTTGTGTTTGAACACACAAGGCTTCTTGTAGAGGCTCTTGATTGTTCTGGTTTTCTGGAACAGAAGATTGATTTCAATCTTTGTGTCAAACTTCATTTTTATGGTTTTCTTGCTTTGCTTCCCATTAATTTTGTGGCCATTCACTTCTTCTTTTCGAAAGTTTTTATTGACAAGTTTGAAAGTGTGCCTTTCCTGATTTCTTGATTAGTGTCTCAAACCTCTTTTTGTTGCTTTTAAATCGTTTAGTGCATCGTGAAACACCTATTTTGTTAAGTTTTCATTCGTGTTGAATTGACAACTTGCAAAGTTTCCTTGTGATTTTCTTTCGATATTTGAGTCTTTGGTAGCACTTTGAGTACTTTTGAAAAGTTTCTTTTATTGCTTTTTTGAAAAAGAAAAGTCCTTCAAAAACATTGTTTTTTCTTTCACTGAATTTGTGTTTGGTTTCGTTTGGTTTTTGAGAGTGTTTTGGGATCTTTGTGTTTAGTCCTTCTTGTTTTAGGAAAGATTTTGTGTTCAAAATCCTTATTCCTTTCAAGACACTTAAGTTGGACTATAAAACGAATTACTTTCATTTTTTTTAGAGTAATCTAGAATTTTTGCATCATCATGTACACCTTACATTAGGGTAGTTTCCCATCATTAGAGCATCAATAGTCTTTTAGTTTTTGTGAGTGTGAAGTCTGTTACAAGAAAAGAAAAGGAAAAAAGTTTTTGCTTTAATAGAAGTTTCTTAGAACCCATAGAAGTTGCCTTTCATCGAAGAACAAACAAGTGCATTATGTATAAGTTAGTTTTTCATTAATTTCTTTGCATCAACGAACACCATCAGTTTCACTTCTGCATTGTTCCTTTGACTTAGAAAGAATAACCACTTAAAATCAAGCGCTAATAAAATAAACTATAATTTTTTATATTGTCAATAAGTACACCAACAAGTTTTAGGTTATTTAGGGCCTTGGATTAGGCAAGAGGAAAGTAAACTCTCCAAGGTCACTCTAAATTGTCAAACATAGAAGTCTGAATAAAGAGTGAAAATCTAATAACGTTAGGGAGATCAGGAAAGCTCTGTGACTGAGAGTTAAGCACGAGGGTTTTTGAAGATAAGGACGAGAGATACCCCCTCTCTTACTTGTCGAATCTTACCTCACAACTGTTCTGCCCAGCTTCTGATACGAGTTGGTATCTTTAGTTGCCTATCCTAGGGATCTACGCAGGTGGCTGTGGAGGGGAATCTCGTGGCACCTGAGGTTGACGTTGCATCACTTTTAGTGGTACTTATGGAGGGCACCCTTGCGAAGCTAGGGGGCTTGTACCGGCAAAGGCTGTTGTTTGGAGGTCAGCATAACTACCTCTAATACCTTCACTAGTAGACCTGGGGTATAATTACCCCAATCTATTTTCAGAAGGTCCTTATTTTTCACTTTCTTGTATTTTGGTGTCCGGTCCTAATCACTTGGAGCGGAAATACTTGGAAGTTGTTTGACTGCTGAATTCTTTAGGGACAATTTTAGTGTGTGTTCTATGCTCTTAGTCGGCCTAGCTTTCAATTTCTTGAGTACTTAAGTAGATCTTATTAAAATAATTCAAAGTGACTGACCAATCACTTAGACAGTCCCGAAGACTTCGTGGGCTTTCACCTGTCAGTCCAGAGCCTTCTCCTAGAAGGCGTAGGAGCGATTCTGCCAATGGTTTGCAACCAGTGGTAGCTGGTGCATCAGAGATTGATTCCTCCACTTGGAGGCATCAGTGTACAAAGTAGACCTGGTACTACCACAGAGCTAGAGAGGGACACACTAGTTCTTTCTCGGGTACTCTTCCAATCAAAAGATAATATTGAGGTAGAAGAGCTCTCAAAGTCAGTTGTGGCTCCGAATTCTCCTCTTCTTTTTGATCATCCTGATGTATTGTTATACGTCAGAACTCCGACACACATGCCTTCAAGCCCAGGTCCGCACAAAAACATCCCTTCGATGACCACTGCTAGAAGCATGGCATCCACCATGAGTGCTACGAGTATGCTGACTCCTATATCAGTACAAGGGGTAGGAATTATTTCCATCTCTTCTACATCTTTGTTTGGGTCTACTACTAGCACATCCTTGTTTGGGTCTACTTCCATTCCGTTGACGAGTGGAAGTTCCAAAGTGCATGCATCCAGTTTTGGATTCTGTTATATACCTAGGGGGGGTAATATGGGGTACCGAGGGAGGTACCCAAGGTAATAATGTAATAATGGGATGGGCCATAGTAATAAATAAGGTGGTTAACCCATGTCATGTAAGGGACACAAGTAGTTAATAATAATGTAAGGGGCCCATGGTATTAGTTGATGGTATGAGGAAACCATGGTAATGATGCATGGTATTGTATATATGAGGCCTATATAGAGGCTAGAGACTCCACATGGAGAGCTATGAAGAGAAATAGTCTTGTATGAGCAAGCATATGGCTTGTGGAGTATTCTCCTTCCTTAAGGAGTGAATGTATGG
>APFE030161151.1:71380-115665 GCA_000404065.3 Pinus taeda
GGTCAACTTCCATCTCAGGCGAGCGAGGCACCAGCGAGATCGAGGTTTCACCTTTCTCTTGGATGGCTAGATGCACGTGCATGGTATCAGTGGACTACTCTTTTGAGTAGATCTTATTATTTGTGTTCTTCCCATGTTTCGGGGACGAAACATGCTAAGGGGGGTGGAATGTTATATACCTAGGGGGGGTAATATGTGGTACCGAGGGAGGTACCCAAGGTAATAATGTAATAATGGGATGGGCCATAGTAATAAATAAGGTGGTTAACCCATGTCCTGTAAGGGACCACAAGTAGTTAATAATAATGTAATGGGCCCATGGTATTAGTTGATGGTATGAGTAAACCATGGTAATGATGCATGGTATTGTATGTATGAGGCCTATATAGAGGCTAGAGACTCCACATGGAGAGACATGAAGAGAAATAGCCTTGTATGGACAAGCATATGGCTTGTGGAGTGTTCTCCTTCCTTAAGGAGTGAATGTATGGTGTTGCCATACCTTAAGGGTTTGATAATAAAGAAGCATTTCTATCTATTTCTATCTTGTTATTCTTGGGTTATTTGTATTCTGATATCTTTCCGGGTTAGATCTACAAAAGATTCTTCCCTTTTGGAATTCCCTCTCAAGGTATTCCTTAAGTTCCATTAAGTGTACCATTAACTGCCTCCACGTCCATGATGAGTGGATTGGCATCTTTTCAGGGTTTTCGTTTTTGAAGTGGTCATATACCACATTCCAATATGACGGTAGGGTCTATGCCTTTTCCTTTCACAGGTCAAGGTACTAATCCTTTTCAGAGTTGGACTAACCCTGTGGTTAGTGGGATCGGAACTGGGAATCCATTTTTCGGCCAATAGGGGAATGTGTCGTACTCCTCGATCAATTCATTTCAAAGTTTTCCAACCTTAGCTAATGCTTGGAACCTTTACCAAGGGTTGTCCACTCCTTAAAATAATTCATTAGGGGGGACTTTTCCAGTTACGGAGGTTTTTCGGTTGGAGTTGGTCAAACTCTGAGTTTTGCTGGACCATAAGGGTCATCTTTTGGTTCAGTAGGTTCTACCAGTTACTTCGAGCAACCTGGTGCCTTTCAAAATCCAGGTCATTCTTTTCAGACTTTCGGGAACCCCACCCAATCTAGGTGGAATCCCCAAGGTCCTCCGAGACCTCCTTTTCTAGCCACGCTCAATCTGCCAGACTTAACTAAGTTAACGAACGATCCAATCAGATACAATCTGGCTTGGCCTCCGATCCCAACCAAACTTCCACCGGATATCCCAAAATTCGAAGGGAAGAGTGGGGAAGACCCGGACGACCATGTAACCACATTCCATTTATGGTGCTCATCGAACTTCCTCACCAATGATTTGATTAGGTTGAGATTATTTCAACGCACCTTAACTGGCAATGTGACTAAGTGGTATATAGAGTTGCCAGGGGGCACCTTTACATCTTTCGCTGATTTTCCTAACATTTTCTTAAACCATTTTCAGTTGCATGTCCGTTACGAAACCAAAACTAAACTTCTGGCCAATTTTCATCAGGACATGGCTACTCACATTTATGATCATATTTAGGAATGGAGATGGAGAAAGAGGCTCATCAAAGCCAAAATTCCACCTGAATTCCGTCTCAAATGGTTTTTAAAATCATTACAACCCGAGATCACCAAGGATTTTTCTATGTTCAGAGTTTATTCCAAAGAGCAGGCTATCTTTCACAGCCAGTAGTTAGAATTGATATATTTTCAGTCTAGCACCCTTCAGAAGATCTCTACTGATGCTCCTAGATCCATGGTTGATGTAGCCAAACCGAAGCTAGGCCCACATGCTGACAGTATTGTTGGATCGATTGATGCAAATGCGGTGAACCTTCTGAGCAATTGCAGCAGTTGTCTATAAAAATTGCTTCTTCCAATTAGGCTACACCGTCTACTACTCCACCTTCTCAACCTTCTTCCATAAACGTCATTCAGGCTTCTAATCCCAAAGGAAATCAAAATTCTGATGGGAAGAAGAAGGGACGAGGTAAAAAGAAGAATCAAGATGGGAAGGGTAATGCGAATAAGCCCGGCAATAATGCTAGTGAGGGTGGAAAAGAGTCTAAGACGAAACTAATTTTCCATGCAAGTTATGCAGTGGAGACCATTTGACTCATTTCTGCCCAAAAATTCAAGATGCTCAGCGCTTGTTAGTGTAGCAAGGGTCTTCTAGTTCCCAAGCTATCTTAACTAACCCTTTCCCTCAAGGGCAATAATTGCTTGCTGGCACAAATTCAAACCCTGGTACCTCTGTAGGTGGCAACCAGGAGGGGGATAATTACTCAAATGTTTTCATGATGAGTTCTAATGTCAATGTGGACACACGGTCACGTGATTATGGTAAAGCTGAAACATCCAAGGATAAATCTGTTCCCGGAACTGTGGATCCACTTCATATTGAGCGACCCTCAATCGAGTTTATACCTCGAATACCGAAAGGTTTCGCCAAATGCACGACTATCAACCCTAATGCTAGGGCAACCCATAACTACTCCATTCTAGAAGATCTAGCTCAAAGTCCATGCGCTATGTCTACTTTAGAGGTACTCCAGTCATGTCCAGCTCAAAGAAGTGATTTGCTTTCAGCGATAGGGGCAGTTGATCCAAAAAATCCTTTAGTGCTCACTTTTGATATGCTCAATGTCAAAAAGAGACTTCCTCATCATATGGCTTTTCAAATAAAGTCTACTTACCGAAAAACTAACATTTTTTGAACAGTTATAGATGAGGGAGCTCCCACATGTGTAATGTCCATGTCATGTTGGAAAGACATTGGATCACCTTCGGCTGTTCCTTCACCCACACTCTTGACAGCATTTGATGGACATTCTCATAGGCCACACGGGATTATCCCGACCTTTCCTATATGTGTTGGAGGAAAGGTTGTTAATATCGAAGTAGAAATCGTTGATGCCAACCTAGATTACAATCTCCTCTTAGGATGAAATTGGATTTATGAAATGGATGCCGTCGTTTTGACTCTATTTTGAGTCCTTTTTTTTCATTGTGAGGGGAAAATTGTTAAGGTTGATCAATTGGATTATTCTCTAGTTGACCCTCGTGCAAATTCAGATTCTACTGTTCCGTTGGTGGATAACACCCATCAACATATTGAGAATATAGGAGTTGGGATGTATTCTTCATTGATGGGTACATTTGATCTTCCCACTCCTATAGTTAGAATCAATGTCATTTCATCTTCCAAAGAGTCTTCATGGGAAGAGTTCTTACGGACTCGTTATTTTTCAGACCCTTAGACCTTGCCTTCACCTACTAGCACATTAGATGAAGGAAAACTTGGTGGAATGGAATTCCCTATGTCTGCAGCAGAGCTTAGATATTAGTCTATCATTAACTCTGAAGATGACCATCCTACTCCTTTTTCAGAGGAAGAGTTAGATGGTGATGTGGCCCCAACTTGGACCCTTGACTCTACTTCTGCTATGGATTTCTTAGATACGGTTTTACCATATGAGGAAGCAATCTTAGAAGCAATGATGGGTGTAGATCAACCTTGGGAAGAATTACACCATCATTTATATTTTCTTCCCCCATTGCAAGAAGTCGAGTCCAGGTTCTCCAATCTGCTTACTAGCAATGTTTGTACAGTTTCAAACCATTTGGCTCCAACACACATTCGTGCCGAAGGTAACATGTCGGTCATTTCAAAAACCATATCGATAAACATCTCTAGGAACCCTAATGTGATAGAAAATGTCTTCATCAAAGCCGAATCTTCCCTTGAATAAATTCAAATTTACACCGACCTCTTTAAAGAGTTTTAGGATGTGTTTGCTTGGTCTTATGAAGAAATGCTTGGTATTGATCCATCCATCATTCAACATGAGATCAAGACGTATGAAAACGCTAAGCCGATCTGTCAGAAGCTTCGACTGGTCAATCCTAGGAAAGCAGCAAAGCAACAACTATTAAACCTGAAGTAGAAAAGTTGCTCAAGGCAGGTTTCATATACCCCGTTCCTCTAACGGATTGAGTTTCTAATCCAGTCCTAGTTGATAAAAAAAAAAGGAAAAATCTGTGTCTGCATTGACTTTAGGGATTTGAACAAAGCTTGCCCGAAAGATAATTACCCCACACCGTTTATTGATCAGATAGTTGATGAATGTACAGGTAATGAGATTTTTTCCTTCATGGATGGATTCTCCGATTATAATCAGATATCTATTCATCCAGAAGACCAGCATAAGACAACTTTCATATGTCCCTGGGGTATCTTCGTGTACAAAAAGATGCCTTTTGGTCTTAAAAATGTTGGAGCCACATTTCAGCGGGCCATGTCATACGCTTTCCACGACATCAAGCATGTCATCGAAGCATATATAGATGATTTAGTTGCTCATTCTCGAAAAAGAATCGATCATCCTGGTCACCATCGGTTGGTTTTTGAGAGATGTCAATTTTACAAGATCTGGTTGAATCCAAATAAATGTGTTTTCGTGGTTACATCTGGTTGGTTGTTAGGGTTCATTGTGTTAACTGAAGTGATTCGAGTTGATCCCTTCAAGGTGGAGGCAATAGTTCAGTTGCCTCCCCCATCTTCCAACTGACAACTTCAAAGTCTTCAGGGGAAGGCAAATTTCTTGAGACGGTTTATAGTGAACTATGCTAAGATGACTAAAGGGTTTATGCATTTGCTAAAGAAAGGAGTTCCATTTTTATGGGATGAATTTATGCAACGATCTTTTGATGCCTTGAAGCAGGCGTTGATCTTTGCCCTGCTTTTGAGTCCACCGAATTATGGTAGAGACTTCCTTTTACATCTTGTAGCCACAGAATCAACCATAAGTATGGTTCTGGTTCAGGAAGATGATGCTCTCAAAGAGCATGTGATTTACTACTTGAGTCCAGGCATGGTAGGTCTTGAACTACACTACTCTCTAGTTGATAAATTAGCCTTGGCAACTGTCCATGCTGTCTAGCGGCTTTGCCATTATTTCTGCGGTGGTCAATCCTTTACAATTTGTCCTTAGTAGGCGAGTGATTGGGGGCAAATAGAATCGATGGATTGTTATTTTACAAGAATTCGATCTCGAGTTCTTATCGACCAAGTCTAAGAAATCATTCATCTTTGCGAAATTAATTTCTGAGCTGCCTCTTGGAGAAGATACCGTTTATGAGGAAAGTTTTCCCGACGAACATCTGTTCCTCATCTCTTCACAAGAACCCTAGTATGGAGATATCATAATCTATCTCTAGACTTCGAAGTTCTCTCCTGCTGCCTCCAAGGATGAACGTCGAAAATTATGTCACCTGGCTAAGAATTATGTCATCATTGGTGATACATTATATCGCCGAGGAGTTGATTCAATCCTTAGGCGTTGTTTAACCTTAGAGGAAGCAGAGTATGTGCTTAATGATTGCCACAATGGAGCTTGTGGTGGTCATCTTTCAGGGCTTGCTACAGCCCAGAAAATATTGCGTGCCAGCTACTTTTGGCCTTCGCTTTTCAAAGATTGTATTTAAGTAGTCAAACATTGCCTCCCTTGTCAAGTATATACTCAGAAGATGCGCATGCATCTAGCTCCTCTTTTCCCTATTGTTATTGTTGGTCCTTTTACAAAGTGGGGTATTGACTTTAATTCTTTTAATCCACCTTCAACAACGAATCACAAGTACATTATTGTGGCTGTAGACTACTTTACAAAGTGGGCTGAGACCATGCCCACTTATAAAAACTATAGTGAAACAACGACATTGTTCCTCTTCAATCAAATTATTTCACGGTTTAGTATATCGAGAGAGATTGTCACTGACCATGGCAGTCATTTCTAGAACGAACTGATGTTTGAATTGGCTCTTAAATTGGGCTTCCGGTAGGAGCATTCATCTCCATATTATCCTCAGGCCAATGGCTAAGTAGAAGCCATGAATCCCTCAAGATGATCTCGCAAAGGACAATTGACAAAAATTGCTCCAATTGGCATCTCATGTTGCATCCGGCTCTCTGGGCGTATCGAACCTCAGTAAAGACTGCCACCGGTTTTACACCTTTTAAGTTAGTTTACAGGCTAGAATTTATCTTTCCTGTTGAATGCAAAATTCCATCTCTTAAGCTAGTTGTTGAGCTCCTTCCAGAGACCTCTAGTCTCGAAGAGCGCCTCCTTCATTTGGAACATCTTGATGAGCAGCGTCAAGATGCCGTCACAATCAATGAAGCTCATAAGAAAAGGGTTAAAACTCAGTATGATAAAGCTATCCGTCCTTGAGTCTTTTCTGAAGGCGACCTTGTCCTGGTCTATGACCAAGATAAAGATGCCTTGGGGGCAGGAAAATTCAAGTCTATGTGGTATGGTCCCTTTATAGTGAAACGAGTTTTAGAAAAAGGAGCTTATGAATTAGTTCATTTTGAAGGGAACAAGTTGATGGAGCCCCGAAATGGGCTCTACCTCAAGAAGTACTTTGCATAGGTTACGGCCGAGCAATGGCTTCTTTGTATTTTTTGTATTTTTGTACATATCTTATCGGGAGTTTTTATGGTATCGACACTTTTTGATCTGCCTTGGCAGGTGTTGATGGATGACTTGGTCTATTTTGTATTCGCCGATGGTGCTAGTCGGCACACTCGGAACCTCACTGCCGCAGCTTGGGTGATTTATTATCCAACTGGTCAGTGGATGGTATGAAGGGGATTATGTATTAGTCCCGCATCATATAATATGGCTGAGTATACTACCGTCATTAATTTACTATCTGAAGCTATTTCTTATGGAATTGATTCGTTGGTAGTCTATCTTGATTCACAAGCGGTAGTCTTACAATTGAATAACATTTATCAGGTACGGGTTCCTTATTTATATTGCCAATATTTGAGAGTGACGGTGTTGCAAAGATCATTTGTTTATATTACTTATTTGCACATTCCACAATCTGATAATTCATTGGCAGATTCAATTGCTAATCAAGCTTTAGATTGGCATATCATTCATTCATCAAGATAAAATCAAACATCAAAAAGTCGAAACTATATATCTATATATATTATATATATATATATATATATATATATATATATATATATCATAAAATCGACCATGTGCACATAAAGTGTTTCAAAAATAATATACAAAATCAGGACTAAAATACCCATAATCATGTCCAGTACATCTAATGAACCGACTCAGGATGAGCGGATAAGTAAGTGACCACTACTTTTCCCACATGTCGAAAAAGGCGAACCCATCCATGTGGAACTCCTACCATGCGGCGCTGCATATCCTCCAGTAGATCTTCTACAACCTTTACCAGCACCTGGTGGGTCAACCTCACCAAGTTTCACTGGACTGCGTATAAGACTCTCTCAATATTTGCAGCCGCCTCTTCGACACCTCTTCCGCGATGCCTGTGCCATGGAAATCTGTCTGGTCATACCGGACTCACATCTAGAACATGACCATTATATCAGTCATTTAATCCCATCAAAAATATCTTTAAGTTCATTTTCATATTTGAAAAACATAAAAAAAAAAATCATAAAAATTGATAAAACTTTAAAAATGGTTACCTATCTCTCCCCATGTTGCATCTGGTGGCAGCGCCAGATCCGGACCTCCCCTGAATCCATGCTAGCATAGGGATAGTCGTCCACAACGATGATTTGCTACTCCCACTAGGAGAAGAAATCATCATCAAAAGTAGTCCTCGGTACGTCTCCACCTCCAAGGCATTTCATCAGGTTGGCCCACCTACCCATCCGAGGATCTTGGGGGCTATTGACAGGAATTGATACTCTGGGACGTAACCTTACAACCTTCTTGGAGAAGAAGGAGCACAAAATAGTCCGATATTTGAAGTTCTTGGCCTGTCCTTTCTAAATGGAGGATAACTGACTCTTCATATTGGTCAAAAGAGGTGTACACCAATCAAACACAGTAGTGAGACAATCTACGGCCAAGCTCTTGGATAGTCGTGACACTTGGTGCAATGAGGCTAATCTGCTTACCCTAGCTATGGTGAATAGTATGATCCTCATGGACAAACTCTCTACATGTTTAATTGGAATTTGGCTTCCAATCTTCTCTGGATGCCCCGGGCAGTATATATGCACATAGTCTTCCACTGAAATACTACCTCGTGATCACCCTATCGAATGTACAACTTCTCCTCTCCGAGAGAGAATAGTGATAAAGTAAATATCTTCTATCTCTATCCTTAAAGGCATTTTATCAATCATGAATGCATCATCTTCGATACTCCAATAGTGGATTAACATTTCAAGCAAGCAGGTGTTTGCCTTCATATTTGGCATTTTGAAAATTTTTAATAAACCGCATCCCTTCAATGCATCTAAGGCCCTTTGATCATTCATAAACTCATCATAAATAGTAGCATGATCCCTTTCCTGCCAGGTGATTGTCATCCTGAAAGAAAATCAAGTTTAATTGTTAGTTTTTTATGTTTTAATTTCAAACCGCGTATATGCAGGTCCATTTCATACACAGTCACGTGTAGGGCCTGTGTATACGTGGGTTTCTCATAACCAACTCGCTTATATGCTGCGTTGAAATTTTTAACATAACTTCCAACGATGGAACCTCAATTAAAATTTCTAAAAACAATCACAAATTGATGCAAGCTAGGTTTGGGGGTTACCTGATGATTTTGAGCCAATTTGAATGGTTGAATTCTTTGAGGGGCAAGTTTGCTTCTTTTTCTCCACAGCTTTTGCTCTCAACACAAATGGTGAAAACAGTGAGTCAAAAATCATTTTATAAGCCTTGAAAATTTCAAATTTTTTCAAAAACTTGATCTTGTTTTGTCTCATGAATCTTTTAACTTGGGAGCTTGGATTGTTGAGAATAGGTTGTTTTCGGGACATTTTGGACGCTTTTTCAAAAATTTCAAGTCAGTTCCATGATCGCTAACCCGTCATGGCAGGTATCGTTTACTCATTGACATATATGTTAGGGAAGCCATTTTTCAGTTGCATTTTGCATACTAGCCTCCATTTGTCAATACACTTGCCATCGGGTCGATCCCAACATGTTATAGTTTGTAAACCATCTTCACTCGCCGACTTTTTAAATCATGACACGATCGTAGAGCCATCCTTTTTCATGGGCATCGTATTTAACACCTCATTGACATTGGTTGCCCATGCTACTTCATTGATTAGGCTCAAGAGTCCTCTCTAGTCCCACCATGACTTGTGCGTTGAAGACTCATTCCTCTTTGCTTCTTCGCTTTGTTTTGGCCTTATACCCTAGAGGCTCCTTTGTGTTGAGTTGTACTGCTGCATTGCATTTTGACCATTTGCACCTTTTGGCCTTGAGTCGGCTTCAATTGGACTCGTGTTTAAGCCACTTTTTTTACCATGACGTCTGCAAAATCAAACTTGCAATCCCTTAGCTTCTGCAACTTGACACACCTTTAGATCTATGGAAGGAACATCCCTTTGAGTGTCCTTGACCAGCTTCGCCTCCCTGCGTTGAGCATAGGAATGTTCCCATCCCAGGAACTAGATCGTTTGTTTCACTGACACTTGTTCTTTCTACTTTACTATAGCATTCTTTTATTATTTTTCCAACTTAAAGAAAAACACAGAAAAATTATATATTCCAAAAATAGGGGAACAAGAAAACATTTCCATTTATTGTTGGCAACTAGAGTCAGTGGTGTCACCCTTGAACAAAGCACTCAAAAGAAATTCTCTCCTCCATTTGGGCAGGATTTAGTTGACTTAGATATGCCTTAACCTTGTTATTGAGTCAATTCTCCTCCGATTGGTTATCTCTTCCAATCATATGGAGAGTTCGTTCATGCCTCCTGCATAACAAACTTATACATAGTCATTATATGCTGCCACATGGTCATCATTGATTCGTGCTTTTTGGTTCAAGGGGAGTAAGCCCAAGTTGGCCTCTCTGCAATGTCTCTTGACCTATTTTTCAGTCGGCCATCCCTGGTTGTCAGTGTCTTGTCTATCATCACATCAATTATATTGGTCCTTTACTCGTGCCCTTTTGAGAAGGTCTTCATTGACTTCATGCTGGTGGGTCTTTTCCTTATCAACGACGACATCTTGCTATGAGGACAGGCCTAGACCCGCACCCTAGCCCTATTTTCATTATTGATAGGTCACCTTGTGCTCAACATCGATCTGTATCATGGGTCTTTGACTAAGTGGTTTCCCTTGTGTTCGACATCAGCTTTCATTATCACACATTGGGATTCATGCAATGCCTTGGTTTCCATTTGACCCTATTGGTGGATTCCTCGCCTTTGTGTCAACTTTCATTATTGGTTGGTTTAGAGGGCTTCTATCGTGCACTAGCTACATCTTGTGTACACCAAAAATGTGCTTCGGTCGGGTTACTACATCTTTTTTCGTCCAATTCCTTCCACATTATTGGCCTACGGGTTACACTCACGCTAGATTGATGAAGGATGCCTTAACGCCTTCCTTCTAGCGGATCTTTCCCTATCGACTACGATGCATTGCTCTGGGGCAAAGGTCTAGAGTCCATTTGGCAGTACTTTGGGGTTTGCAGTTGTCAATGGCAGATCCTTCGCTATCGACAATGGGAAACCATCATTGTCTCCTGATTGATAGATTCTTATAGGTGTTCGACATTAGCTCATCTATTCGCACTTGTTAGATTGTCCTAGGTACCTTAACTCTCATTATCATTATCAGTGCATAGTGTCGTGTTTGTTAATGGTATACATCAATGACTAGTAATCAAACAATTTCTCACATGATCAACTTTAGATAATTTATTCCCATTGTGTAGAAATGTACCATGGCGTTCGGTGAAGACCTCGGATTGCATCAACATTCTTTGGTTCACTTGTCAGTTGCTCTTGTTGCTACTAGTTGACACCATTCCACATTATATGTTGCAGTTCTTCACATCAACATCCTATATGTTGGCATCAAGTTGCGATGTAGTATCGTCTTATTCCATCATGTTCATTTGGTACTATTGGGATTAGTTTTTGACATCAGTGATCAACTTCATTTTTCAGCTTCATTGATCATCTTCTTATATGTGATATTCAGACATGTACTTGGTTGATCGTGATCAGATGATCTGTTATGTACTTTCAGTTCTTTATACTTGTGTATATAGTGAATCTGCTTGTACTTGATATGCGGACATGCTTTACTTTATCTGAGCATGGGTATGCCCGCCTCAGACAGTTGTTTCTTTCTAATCTTCTTTTGCTGGCTTGGTAGGCTGAAATCTGGTGAAGTCCATCTCAATTTTTGACAGGTTTCCTTTCCATATACTTAATACATTTCAACCATCATGTTCCCCTTTTGACCTTGTATATCAGGGGGCATATTTTATAGCTCCAAATATCACCTTATGTATTTTTGATGCTTGGTTTATAGCCTAGGGAAACCCCTCCTTCCAGACTTGGTCCAAATATTTTAAAAATAGTGTTTACTCCCTGTATGCGACTTTGCCCTGTATTAAATGCGTGTACACGCGGGTCAGTATATACCCAACCCACATATATGTCTTAAAACACTTTAAAAAATTAAATTTCCTTAATTATGGGTGGAGATCATGGGTTTTACCTGTTAATTACCTATTAGTTCCCGTGGCCCAATTGTTCCCAACTGTTTCCCAACTAAAAAACTACTTTGGGAGAAGTATAAAAAGACTTCAATGGGAAGGCCTTAGGGAGGAGAGAAAATAGAGAACTACTCTGCTAAGATTATCCCCTAATCAAGTCTGAAGATCCTTGTGCCTCAAGCACTTCCCCAAGTTCAGGAAACCCTTGTTTCCTTCAGAGTTGATATCCTTTCACTTGTTGGAGATATCCTTGTGTTGGTTATGGAAGGAGCCTTTTGAAGATCGGGACTGGACAGACCTGGAGGACAGTTCCGCTTGGAGCCGGAAGAGGAAGACTCATGTGAACTCTTTCCATGTTTTATTATAGTTATCTGCAATAAAAAGAAACATTGTCTTGTTCCTGATATCAACTTTGTTCATGCATCTGATGTTATTGTTATGGTTTATATATGAATGACTATTTCAATGTATAACTAACCATCTATTTATATGTTATAAAGTTGATTTCATTATAATGCTTTATCTATATGCTGTTGTGCATCTTTGAATTGGTTGTTTTGAAGGTTCAAAGATTGTGAGGATTTGCAGAAGGTTTGAACCCTGGCTGGAACTACTCGAACGAAGGACCCCCGGGTATATACATCCTCGCATAGTTTGCTCATTTAAGCATTTTTCCTGATTTATATGCTTGCTTCTTGCTATAGATTACTCTTGCTCTGCTAGGGTTCTGACCCAAAGCCCTAGGGGACTTTATCCCTTAACAAATTTGTTTATATAACTAACAATTAAGTGATGTGACAACACATAGAAAACCTCGATTGCAACAAGGTAAAAAGGTAAAAGAAAGGAATTGGACAAGAATTCCTTTGGCTATGTTTGGAAACCTAATTCCAAACAAATGAGTGCCTTGCATACAGGAAATCCTCTTAACCTTAATCTTGTCTGACATTATGTGGATATGTGCTAGATTCATGAACTTGTGTTTGATAGATATATTAGCTAGTCTCTAGTTACAGGTGGATCTGTCAAGGTAATTGGAGTTCCTTGAGAGATGGTGTGGATGTGTTTATTTGCAAGCAACATGCTTGGAATAACAAGGTAAGGTAACCAATGTATCGTTATGTTTATTTAAGCATTGATAGTTATGTGTTGATGGCAATATGATGCAAGGGATTACTTGGAAAAGAAATTTCCATGGAATCTTGAAGAAGGCTCAGGTTGAGCTTTCCCTTGGAAGCAGTGGGAACCATGGGGATTGAGTCATGGTGTCTATTGTTAGTCTCGTGCTTTTGGTCTTTTGGTTTTTGTACTTGATTGAGGTTTTTTTTGCATCTTGTACATGGCCATGCCACTTTGTTTGTGGTGTCATATTATTGTTGGTTTTCCATGGGTTTCTTCTTATTTGTTTATTGTCTTTCCTTTTATGTTTGGGGCCTGAGGAATTAGTTCGGAAAGAGGAAAGTTAATGGAGCCTAGGGAGAGCTGAATGAAATCCAATAGGTGATGTATGGCCTAGATGAAGCTTAGTGCATGTATAAGAGCAGTTGAAGGAAAGCATATAACAACTAGTTGGATTGGTTGGGTCCATTGGTGTAAATGGATGATGGCGTGATAATCATGAGAGAAATAATAAGGAAAATTAAAGTGAATGGATGTGAGGCATATGGTTCCTCGGTTATGTTGGGAATGATTATTCTCAATGTTGTGCATGATGTGCATGGATAAAGGGAGTTCTCTTAATCTTGACCTTATGTTATCTGGTAATTATGTTGTGATCATGATTATGATAATGTCAATATGTGCATACATGTATGTATGTATGTATGTCATGTTTGATAGGGTCATCATAGATCATGATTATTTTATGCTAATGTCTATATGTACATATGTATGTATGTCGTTGACTGACTAGATCAATATTATTTTATGTTGATGTTTATATGTATGTATGGATATCTTTGTCTGGAAGGATCATGTTTGTTTATGCTAAAGTTTGTGTATATATATGTATGTATCCATGTATCTATGTCACTTTTCGACAGGATCATCGAGGATCATTCTTGTGGAAGAATGATTGCTTATGTAGGTGAATGACATGAAGAGGTTATGGGTCTTACGAGGAATCAATTGGGAGGAGTAGCCCTGATAAATCTATGAGATCAGTATCATGTGGTTATGAGTTGATATTATGTGATTACATTATGTCTATGTTATGGGCAGGCTATACCGAGAGATACATCAGCGAAATGAAAGCGATGTGGTCTACGACATGCTGGGACAAGCACAGATAAGATATTGGAAGCAAGGTTGCTTGGTAGAGGCAATGTGGTTTTGGATGTGTTGTACCACTGTTGTGCATATGTTGAATATGTTGTACATGTTGCATATGTGATGTTTTGTGCACGTAGTGTGTATATTTAGTGCGTGTACATGTTTTTTATGAAATGCCATGTACAAGATGGTATATATAGTGTTGTGTGAATATTGCATACACAGTGCTATGCATAGATGGTGCTATGTACATGTTTGATATGCGATGCTATGTACATATTGTACTGTGCACATGATGGATATGTGATGTTGTGTGTATATGGTGTTCTGCGCATGTTGGATATGTAGTGTTGTGTACATATGATGCTATGTACATGTTGGATATCTAGTGTTATGTACATGTGGTGTTGCATGCATGTTGTACATCTGGTGCTATGTACATATGGTGTTGTGTGCATGATTGTACAAGTGGTGCTGTGTGCATGTGGTGATGTGTACATGTTGTGCAAGTTGCGCTGAGTGTAGGTGGTGATGTGTACATGTCGTGCATGTGGCATTGTGTACATGCGGTGTCGTGTACATGTGTTGGCTTGAAGGGGCCTGACCCAGGTTCAGAGTTATTTAGCCAAACAAATCCCTTTACTATTGGCCCTTTCTACAACAACGCGTAGGGCGTAGACTGAGGTCTCACCCGAAGCAGTATGGGGGCATGCTGGAACCAATTTTCCGCACCCTTGAGATGTCTGAGGGGTTGATTTAGTCCATCTGTGAATACCTTCATGCAGGTCACTTCGCGCACTTTCCTGACTTGCGAGGCCTTCACGATCTATTATAATCACCTTTACGTAACCCTAACCAGGGGTTGAGGTGCTTCTGCACTGCTAAGGCAGTGATTTATGATATTTTCCTAAGTTACACTGCAGATATTACTTATCTTATTATAACTGTTAGTTAACTTCGTGTAAACAAATGCTTATCTTATATTCGCTTATTCAACACATTCATATAAGTTCGCGCAACAAATAAACACTAAACTTGCAATTCATACCCAATATACTTCAATCCATAAAACAAGAAAAAGACACACAAAATGATAAGAAACTTCTCTTTATTATTTTCTCAATGATTACAAACTTGACTCACTCTACGCACTCAGTTGCAGGGGTCCGCGCACTCAGCTGCGGATTACTAGGCCTCTGCACACTCAGCTGCGGACTACTAGGCCTCTGCGCACTCAATTGCAGAGCCTTCCCTTACTCTACAACCCAAAGAATCGACTTTACACTTCAACTTAGACTCAATTCTTCATCATTAGATCTTCAGTTAACTTCTACTTAGCTTCTTTACAACTTAAAGCCTAGCTCTATTTATACAATCCCATGGTTCACAAACCATGGGTATATCTCTAAAGCCAACATTACATTACAAAAATGAGGGTGGACAACCCTATGACTCATTTACAATCATTGCACTCCGCACCCATAAAACACGGAGTCTTTACATTGGATATGGTCAAAATCTGGCATTTAAGCCCCAAAACTTGCCTTGGGGGATCCCGCGCCCAATAGACCCCCAACACAAACATTGTGACTCACCCTCGAGTCACTTTGTTGGTGCGGAGATCTTCACGTGAAGACCTCCCAACCCTACTTGAACTACTTCAAGGTTGGAAGCGCACTGAGCGGCTGCCTATTGTTGAAAAATGTACAACAAGAAATGCTAAATTTTGAACGTGTTAAAAATAGACCTGCTAAAAATATCATGTCTAAAAATAGTAGTTTGGCCAATGAGGTCATTGGCCACATTGGGTGAGAGGTGAAACTACTAAAAATAGAAAGTTCTAAAAATAGAATTTCTAGGTCCCTTCCTATTTATAGCAGTCCCTAGTCTATCTATAGAAGTAAAATTAATTTTGGTCTTAACAGCAGTTGGAAATATTAATTAAATAATTAATTCAATTGAGTTAATTAGTTAAGGAAATTCGAATTTTGGAAGTCCTTTGTGACATGCACATGAGTTGTCCCACTGATTGAGGAATTTATCCTTAATTTCCTCCACTGGTTGAGGGAATAAGTATGAGTTCTATCATGAGAGAATCAATTGACTTAGTTCTAACTAGTCAAGTCCAGTTAGATTATTTTAACAAGTTGTTAAAATAATAAAATATAGTTTGTTAATGCTTGCATGCACGTGACAACTATTATTTTAGATAACTAAGGATTCACTCATGGATAACTATTACATGTCAGTTCTGTCAGAGACCCAGTTGAGATCAGATGTGGGACAATGTACTATCAGATGCTTAACTATTTCTAGTAAGTAGTTTTTGCATGGTTGAGGAACTAGTGTTCTCAAGGAATACGTAGTTGGACCATTGGTTGTTTCTGGGATGTTGGAATTAATAGCATATGCTTTTGCTATTATTTCCTAAGCAAACTACATAAGGACCATAGGGAAAGCCTATATAAATAGGGCTTGGGTGGTTCATGAGACATATCTTCATATCTTCATAGATCATTGAGAACTGAATAGCTTGAGAGCTAATTCTTTTTGTATTGTGAAGAGGATTTCCACTTGATTGATAATACATGGTTGGGGTTTTATGCTAGTGCTTTCCCCTGGATATATCTTGTGTTATATGTGATTAATTCTCTTGATTAGTTATGAATGTTTCTACTTGATGTTGGTCATGATTTCGATTATGCTTCCACTTAATGTTTTGTAGAAGTAGAACAAGTATTATGCTTTAGGACATTGCATATATCAGTTTTTTCTATAGGTGAAATTTCTATAAACAGTGCCAAATCAACCCAAGAAAATCGAAGTAGCTCCAGTTACTAAAACTCTCCAAATTCTCTCTAGACCAAACCATAACCCTCTTGGTCCCACCACTGTAGATATAACTCATGACCAACCCCCCAATGATCAACCATCCACTTCAATCCCCTCCAAGGAGACAGTGGAGGAATCTCCAAAAACCATATTACAAAATCCACACAAAAAGACCTCAAACGCAGAAAAAGAAGAGCAACCTACTCCAATTCTTGCTATGAAAATTCGAAGTCCTCAAACAAAAAAAGCCCCTTTGCCTTTCAATTTGGGAGTAGAGGTGGCTAAAACTAAAAATTTCAGTTCCCTTAATAGAGTTGATTAAATGTGAAACCTATAAGTCTCAATTAAACAAAACCTTAAACTTTGTTGAGAATGAAGACTCTGTCAACTTGTTTGATGATCATCCTGAGCTTATATTTGGTCCTGATGTTGCTGGAAAACCACTAGAAGGAGGGATACCACCTTTTATATTAGCCTTAGCATTCATGATAAAATCTTACACAATGCAATGTTAGATTCTGGGGCTTCACACAATTTAATGGCTAAATCAGTTATGGAAAAATTAAACTTGGACATTACTAGACCTTACAAGGACTTATTTTCATTTGAATCAAGTCATGTAAAGTGTCTAGGGTTAATCAAAGACCTGTGTGTTTCCTTAGTACAATATCCTGCTAACAGCATTCTCATGGATATAGTAGTTGTTGACATCCCAACTAAATATGGCATGCTATTGTCTAGATCACGGGGAGCTAAAATCCAAGGGTCTTTACAACTTGATATTTCATATGCCACATTATCAGTCTTTGGACAACCTAAAAGGATGTACAGAAAGACCCTAATAAAATTTGTAGTGAGTAGCCGAGATAAGCCTCAAAAATTTCCTATCTACTCCCTACATTCGGACATTGATTCTTTCATTTTGTGTAATGTTGAGAAAACAAAACAAACCACTTCAAACAGTATTATTTCAGAACCAAAAGAAATTGCAGTTATAGCTAAAAAAGAAACTGATCAAACTCAAGAGATTTCCAATAAACAAGATAATCAAAATGCAGCAAACAACGAAAAGTTTCTTCCCCTGATAGTGAAAATTATGAACACAAGATATTATGGGACCTTGAATTTGATGGATCAGTGAATAAGTTAGGAGCAGGAGCAGGAGTGTGCATATATAATATGGAGAATGATCACTTAGAGGGTTGTGCTTACAGAATGAATTTCAAATGCACTAACAACATGGCTAAGTATGAAGCACTTCTTTTAGGTCTTAAATTAGTTAGGAAGCTAGGAGCTATAAGAGGTTCTGTCATGGGAGACTCTGAGTTAGTTATAAAACAAATCAAGGCTGTATATATGACCAAAGACCCTAGATTAAGTTGTTACAGAGGAACCATTATAGAAATACTAAACACTTTCCTAGAAACCAAGGTTGTCGTAATTCTTAGAAAGCATAATATGCAGGCTCATAGTTTAGCAATGTTTGCCAGCACTTGTAAGTTACAATTTCAACCTAACCATCAGTACATTGCTGAGGCCATGCACAAAACTGCTATCCTAGATAGCTTGAAAAACTAGCAAGTATTTACTAATGAACAACAGATAAACAATTTTTTAACCTTTGAGGAAGAATTTGTAAATATTAATATAAATACTGACATAACATTAGATCCTGATTTTAAAGATGAAATATAAATTAATGAAATAGAAGATGAAAAGATAGATAGATTCCATCCCACTAAATTTGCAAAATTAGATGTATAAAACCTAAAGCAAGTTGAAATTGATGAGATAATTAACGAAGAATCTGAAATCATTAATCTCAAAGACAACTTTTTGCCGAAAGGATTAACCCCTTTGGAAGACTTGTTTGATTCAAATGATGTCCCTAGAAAACCAAAGATGGAACCCTTAAAATCTGGTATTGAGGAGTGTAATATAGGCACTAAGAAAAATCCAAAATTAATCAAACTTTCGAAGTCATTACTTCCTACCGAAAAAGTGAAATAGCTTGAACTATTAAAGGAATTCCAAGATGTCTTTGCTTGGAGTTATGAGGACCTCAAGGCTTATGACACCAGCATCATACAACACACTATCCCCTAAAAGAAAACCAGAAACCTTTTAGGCAGAAGCTTAGGAGGATCAATCCCATCCTATTGCCTTCTATTGAAAAGGAAATGTGAAGGATTTATGAAGCCAAGATAATAGCACCAATTAGATTCTCTGATTGGGTTTCAAATTTGGTGCCCACAAGGAAAAAAACTGGTGAGATAATACTTTGTGTTGATCTCAAAAATCTTAATAAAGTTTCACTCAAAGACAATTACCCTCTCCCTCAGATGGATCATATCTTATAAAGGGTACTTAGGTCAACTAGAATCTCATTATTGGATGGATTTTCTGGTTACTATCAGATTTTAGTTTACCCTGGTGACTAGACCAAAACTATGTTTACTACTCCTTGGGGCACATTCATGTATATGAAGATGCCTTTTGGATTAAAGAATGCAGGGGCACTTTCCAAAGAGCCATGGACATAGCTTTTGCTAAGGAAATTCATGACTTCCTAGTAATATATTTAGATGACATCACTGTATTCTCAAAATTTGATAAACAACACTTAGATCATCTAAGGCAAGTTTTCATCAAATGTAGGAAGTATGGAATTTCTTTGAATCCCAAAAAATCTTTATTTGGGTTAGAAGAGGGAATGTTAATAGGCCATATAATCTCAAAAGATGGTATCAAAATAGATCCTGCAAGAATAGAAGCCATATTACAGATACAACGTCCTAAGAGCATTAGGGAATTACAAGCCTTTTTAGGAAAAATCAACTTTCTTAGGAGATTTATTTCTAACTTAGCAGAATTAATTAGATCATTAAACAATATGTTGAAAAAATATTCAACCATAAAATGGACCATTGAGGCTAAGAAATCATTTGAAGATATTAAGCTAGCCTTAAAAAAAACACCAGTTTTGATCAGTCCAAAGTTTTATAGAGATTTCATTATATTTTCCTTTGCCTTAGAACACACAATTGTTGTAGTCCTACTGCAGAAGAATGATTAGGGTTATGAACAACCTATTGCCTTTTTTAGCAAAGCCCTCAAGGATGCCCCCTTAAATTACAATATAATGGAAAAGAAAGCCTTTGCTTTGGTCAAAGCTATTAAAGATTTTAGAGTTTACATTTTATATTCTCATATAATAGCCTATGTCCCCAATTCAGTAGTCAAGGATATCCTAACTCAGGATAGTTCAGATGGAAAGAGAGGGAAATGTATCGCTACTATATTAGAATATGACCTAGAAATCAAACCAACAAAGTTAATCGAAGGCCAAGGTTTAGCCAAGCTCATGGCTGAATCGAACTGTTAGGACTTAGATATTAATGTTATTGTAGAAATGGATAATGAAGAGGATATGGTGACTCCACCAATCAGCCAAGCCTTTATTGAATCACCATGGTATGATGACATCATATATGTTTTACAAAATCTACAAGCTCCCCCTGAATTATCCAAGACCAAAAGCAATTTTTAAAAATGAAATCCTTAAAATTTTGCATAATTGACAATGCTTTGTTTTGGAGGAATCGTGAAGGTATCCTTCTTAATTGTTGATTGAAAGAAGAATCTGACAAGGTGTTACAAGAGTTTCATGCAGGTGACTGTGGAGGCATATTTACTAGAAAGCCACTGCTGACAAGATTCTTAGAGCCGGTTTCTATTGGCCTACTTTGTTTTCTGATGTAAAGAAATTTGTAACGTCATGTTATAAATGTCATATTTTTAAAGGAAATAAAAATCTTTTACCCCTGCCGCTAAAACCAATCTCTGCTGAAGCACCTTTTCAACAATCTGGTCTTGACTTTATTGGTGAAATCCACCCACCTTCCTCTACCCAACACAGATGGATCCTCACTGCTACAGACTATTTTACCAAATGGATAGAAGCCATACCATCAAGGCAAGCCACTAACACTGTTATAATAACCTTCCTTGAGGCCAACATCTTATCTAGATTTGGGTCCCAACCAAAATCATCACTAATAATGCAACAACTTTCAAATCTAGAAAAATGATAGATTTCCATAGTAAGTATCATATAACCTTGGGCCACTCCACAGCTTATTACCCTCAAGGAAATGGACTGGTAGAGTACTCAAACAAAAGTTTGGTAAATATCATCAAAAAATTGTTAGAGGATAACGAGAAAACATGGAACAAAAAGCTAGTAAATGCCTTATGGGCAGACAAGCTAACCACAAAGAAATCCATTGGTACTAGTCCTTATCAATTAGTTTATGGAATGGAAGTTGTTTTCCCATCTTCCTTGGGAACACCAGCGATGAAGCTGCTCCAAGAGTTGCAGGTTGAACCAAATGACATCCAAAGAAGAATCAACCAAACAATTCACTTACAACAAACCAGGGAAGAAGTGTACATCAGATCTCAAGTTGTGCAGGAAAGGATCAAGAAGACTTTTGATTAAAGGACTAAGGTAGAAGATTTTTACCTAGGGGACAAATTTTTAAAATGGTATTCAAGGAGAGAGGATAAAGGTAAACAAGGGAAATTTGATTTCCTATGGAAAGGCACATATATCATTTATGCTTTCAGAGGTAATAATGCTTTCTTCCTCAGAGAAATGGATGGTACAAAAGCAGAAGGGGGACTAGTTAATGGTCGAATGCCCAAACACTACATTGAACCTAGTTACTGATTTCACTGATCATTTGTACATACTTTATTTTTCAAAAAGTTTAGAGTTGATTGGATGGTGATTTTTGAAGTTGAAGCCCGAAGAGAAAGCCCTAAGCTTCAAAAGTTTTACTATCATAAATAGTAATAATGCAGAAACATGAAAAAGGAAAAGTTGCAGGGTAACATCACAACAATTCAGAAGGTCATTGGTCTACAAAGTTCTTGACATTTCACAAGGAAATGCCATCCCCAAGTGGAGCCACTATTAGGTTCCTATACCAATAGGAGTCATAATTTTTGAATGACTGAGATTAAAACTTGTAATATGTACATACCTTTGCTTCTTGCAAATGTTTTCCATATTGAAGAATTAAAAAATTTAAAAAGGGTATGTCCTAAAAGAATAATCGAAGGACAAAAAGAATAAGAAAAGGTCCAAAAAAGTGAAAAATATGAACCCCCCAAAAAGGAAAAAGACCATGAAAGTGAGCAAGCCAAAATACCACAACTATTTACTTTTATGCATAATAATGATTGTGTGCATCTTGTTATTCATGCCACAATCCATGGTAATGAAACTATTTAATCTTGATTATGCCATGCTTTAAATTTCATGTCGATAGTTAGAGAATAAAATCTAACCAAACTGTTTAATTGTGGCAGATCATTAGATAGGTAGAGTAAATAAAAGGAGCTCAAATGTTTAATCTGAGACCTTGGATGTAATAAGGTTAGATTTAGTTAGTTTTATATTGTAAAGAGAAAGAGAAATGTTTGACAAGGGTTTGCTAGCTCAAATGCACCCTAATAAAGAGAAGTGAAAATGATAGGATGAGTAGATGGATAAGTAGAAGAAAGGTTGCAGAAGTATGATGATTGATTAGAAAAAAGCATATTTATCATTCACATCATAAGAGTTCCAGATATCAATGAATAATCAAGCATGCAAATGATTTACAAAGTTAGTTAATTAACTTCCCCCATTCATTTTACCCCTTTCTTTTACTAATTTCCCATTATAATGTTCTAAGTACTTGAAAACCCTAAGTCAAAGAGGCTCAGAGCATTTCTCTAACTTTTGGAAGGACTGGACCCTCGGCTCAATGATTTAGGGATAACAAACACCATATTTCCCCTACAAAAAGTCATTCCCCCTTCAGTTCATTCATTTTCCCTAGTAAGACTCCTTTCCTAAGGTTAAGATACTTTTACCTAGGAAAAGTATTTATCCCCCCCACATAAATCATTTTCATATCAAAAACCCACAAAAACACCTCATTCTAAGTATTTATGTTAATGTTGGAAAAACATTAAAATGTGAAAAATCATTTACTTAGGGTATTGTGCCCCTTTCCGCTCATTTTATTAATTATTGATTTTATTTATTAAATCCCGATAAAAACCTGTTCCCCCGTATATATTTAACTCCTACATATAAAATAACCCCACCCCTTAGTTTAAATATAAACTATATCGCTACCCCTTATCCCTAAAAAATGTTAAAATCCCGCCCTCAATTGTTAAACCTGATTAAATCCTTTGTTAATCACCTCGATGCCTTAACCCCACCTTAATCCGTCATTAACTCAAAAACCACTGCACTTAATCACCCGTCGGCCGCCCCCATTAGCCTCCATGCATCGTCCCCACCTGATCACCATGTGATCGTCTTCCTTCAAATCTGATAGCCCTTATCCTTATTGGGTGGACCTGACGTCCAAACAATACCCACATGATAAAGATGTTTTCTGTTGGGCCCCTGATGCTACGTGTCGTTCAACGTATGGAATCGGGTGGCCTCCCCCCAATACCACTGAGCGCCCAAAAGTGGTGCGATAGAAATTATTTACCGCCCGCCCGCTACGTGACAAAATCGTTTCTGTTCACCCCGCTACATGAAAAATGGCCACTGTTCACCTGTACCCACCAAAATTGACTTTCACGCATAAATCGTTTCTGTTCACCCCGCTACATGAAAAATGGCCACTGTTCACCTGTACCCACCAAAATTGACTTTCACGCATAAAGCCAAAAAGCCCCAAATCATTTTTTTATCGTTTTTTCAACTGTGAACCTCCATGCACGCACCTGCGAACATCAAAGCTTTCAACCTATGTCCAATTGCACCCTAAAGACGCCACAAAGCACCCAGTTTGTTTTCTAGCCCACTCAGAGCCTATTCGACTGTTCGCAGTTGCCAGTCACCTTGTTCAGAGCCAATTCTCCTCAATTCTAGGTATTTAAGCCACAATTCACTGGAAAACCCTGTCAAATTCAGAACCAGTTACTGAGTTTTCTTAGTTAAGGTAAAAATTAATTAAAGAAACTCTAGCAACTTAAACCCACTCTGTGTTAAACACCATTGCCCTAAAAAACATTGCAAATTACCACCCCCATTCTCCAATCCACAAGAGCTGAGAATGGTCACCTCAATTGCCATGGATGTTAGACCTATTTCCACTCCTCATCTGGACCTAGACCACTTCCCCTTGGCTGATAGGGATTTCTAGATAAAGGACACCATTTTCCATGAATCCCCACTCAAAGTCTACTGCCAAAGTAGGGATAGATACTTGAACCAGGCTGATGAAATTGGTCCGTGGGAGTCCAATTTTCCTAAGTACCAGTTCCCCAGAGTCCATATTTTCCCAAAAATTGTACATTATTGCCATGCCAACTATGTCCCCAACGAAAGAGAAGTCATGTCCCCTAACCAGGCCATACTTTTCACTATCACTGTTGAATCTATAAATGGGATGTTACAATTCCAGCTTGGCCAAAACATGACTCCCCTCTCTATTGGAGACCTGTTGGACTTATATCCTAAACTCAAGCCTACAATATTGGCTCAAATAAACCAAACCTTCATCATAGAAGAGAAGTATACCCCCAAAGACCCCCCTCCATATGTAGCAGCTTTATTTTCTCAATGGGGCAGAAGTATTGTGGATATGATATCTAGAGTCCTGGGTTATACCACCAGTGAATATATTGATGAGATTATTTTAGCCTTCATGTCCATATACACTCCAGGACAGTTTCCTAGTGTCATATATGACTATGCTTAGTTCAGAGCTGACATGATGCATGAACAACTCCTTAGAATGAGTAATGAGAGAGTTTTTAAGTACTACTTTGTTTTGTATCACCTTTTTCTATACTACCAAGCAGATAAGTTCTCTTTACTCTCCAGAAGCTTGACACCAAGGGCCAACCAAGATCAATTATCTTCTGGACCCCATTGATTCATCAACATCCTTCCCCCTATTCATACAATGAATTCATTGATTCCTTTGTCCACCCTGTGATGACCATGCTCACTAGAACCCCTCCACTAAGATTCAGTCCTGAAATCAGGAGAGTCCTTCATCTAAACATCAGTCATCAAGTGGGAGATTGGTACCTGTACCAAAACCACACTGAAATAAGGATTTATGGCTGTGAGCTGGCCCCATACAAACTACCTAGATACTTCCCAATGAGGTTATTTTCCCTAGAGTACTACAGGAAAATAATAAATTTAGATGAGGTAAACTTTGTCAAAGCCAAAAAGAAATCCTAGCTCAAAATCAAACACCATTTGGGTCCCTTTATTTGTAATAGCAGAGAAGCCGAAAAAGAGGCAGACCTAATCCTTCAGAGATTAAAACTGAAACAAAGCTTCATATGGAGGTATGATTCCTTGGACTTCATCTGCAAAAGAAGGCGGAAGAGCAAGATGCCCCCTATATCCATCACCACATCTCTGAGATAGAAAAGTATGCCAATCTATTGCAATGGGTGGAAAACACTTTAGAGGACAGGGATAATGCAGAAGTTGTTGTGGAAAACACATTAATTGATCTGGAAAAACAAATTGATGAGGATTCTTTCCTGCAGGTGCCAGAAGAATCATAGATACCAGAAGAATCACAAGTGCCAGAACAATTAGAAGTACCAGACCTGTCAGAAGTGCCATATCAAACAGACGTACCAGAGAAAATAGATAGACCAGAGCCCACCATGAGTACCCCCCTAGTCTTATAGACTCCTCTAAATAAGGAGAAAAGCCTCAAAATAAATAGGGAAGAGGCCACTACTTCAGAAAGAGCATCATCACAAGCCTATGAAGAGAGAAGCCAGGCTAAGAGACAAAGAGTGAATCATGTCTCTGAACAAGAATATACAAAGGAGACAACTGAGGTTACAAGTATAGAAGGAGATATGAGAATACTTGCCACTCCATCTAGAGGCATTATAGAACCTTCCACATCACACACTCAGATGTTGGAAAGGCAACAAATTATTGAGGTATCTTCCTTCAGGGTGCTAGTAGATAAATACCAAGATATTAAGGAGAGATACAAAGAAATAAAGGCTAGAAATGAGAGGCTGAAAGCCCAAACCTATGCACAGTATCTGAAAATGACCCCTACCAATCAAACAAGGCTTATGTCAGCCTTTGATGTCAAAGAGGGGCAAATGCAGATGACCTTCATCAAACCAACCACTCAACAGGCAAGGACAACAACAGATTTTGAGAGAGTGGATTTTGAAGTACTGGCAAGAAATATTCATCCCATTGACCAGATTGAGCTACATAAGCAAACGGGGGAGATGATATATTCCACATTAACAGGGAAAGCCATTTCTTCTCACCAACTGAAAAACTCTCTTAACAATATATCAGCACAGTTCCATTTGGAGAAAGCCTCCTCACAGGCTAAATATAATAGAATCAAGTCCTTAGAGGACTTAGTCATAGAGTTGGGACACGATCCCAAAGATGTAAAAGCTGCAGAGTAGCTGATCAAGAAGAAAAATGATGATATTTCTGCACTCAAGAAGCAACTAAAGATACCCTAGTTCTATCACCCACAGACACAAGAAGTCCTAGAGGCACAACAAGGACATGAAGAGCTCATGGACTTGGTCCTGAAACTAAATGATCAACTTAAGGAGACAAAGAAGGAGTTGGACACTTTAATTCAGTCGAAACAAAGTGACTTGGCCACAACTTCCAGAACTATCATCCCCACAGTATCAACAACAGTTCCTTCTACATTGGCAACATCATTGGCACCTACAACTCCACCTGCCACAACACTGCCAATTACAACTGAGTCCACTACAGCAGCAAGTACATCAACTGAAAAAGTAGCAGAACTGGTAAAAGCCATGGAGGAGATGTCCATCCAAGCTACAGAGCTCAAAAATTTAAAGGAGAAAGTGGCAAGTTTAGAAACTGACTGTAAACTTGTCCAAATTCAGCAAAGAGAAGAGACACAGAAGGCCCAAAGGATGGGTGAGAAAATCGAAGTCTTGGAGAGAGATTTGACACTGCAGAAGTCACTAGGATAGACTAAAGATATGCTCTGGGCCAATATCATTGACTCTCTCAATCATATTTGGCCATCAATCCAGGTTATATTTGAGCAAACAGAATTGGTGAAGATAGCCGCTGAAGCTATCCTAAACGTAAGGGAAGAATTTGGAGACAAACCTGAGGATGCAAATCGACTCATCCACTTCCTAAACAGAAAGAACATATATAAGATCCAAGAGCTTAACATAGAATACAGGACTAAAGCCATTCTGGAGATTAGAAATGTTCTTTCCAAAAGAAACCTCATGCACAACATAGAAGAGAAGTGCCACAACATGCAAGTAGCCATTGATAGGTTCATGGCTAAGTTCAGATTTTAAGGGACAAAGGTCTTCCCAGTACCATGGTCATCAATGGAAAACTCATGACTCAGTTGGACTATAGTGATAGAATCAGGAAATTGGCCAAGGAACAAGCCAAATCTGTGGCTATTAAAGCTTTGCCTATAGGAAAAGTATTATATGATACATTGGAGAACCAGATTTTCTTAGAACACGAGGTGAAACATTTGTTTCTCACCAAGCCCACTTTTGCAAAATACACAGAGGTAGATGGAATCCACATAAGGATGGTAAAAATAAAGTTACATGATGTAGAATGGTGGGAGAAAATGATAGCTTTACTATGATAAATTTACATCAGAAATTTACTACAGTAAATCTGAAGGCAGCCAGGTGAAACAGGTAAAAGACATATTAGCAGGGTGAAAGAGTAACAGAGTCAAAGAGTATCAGTGAAAGATCAAAATAAATAAGATTCCAACGTAGAAATACCACAAATATCAGCCAGCTTAAAGAGCTCAAAACTCAACAGAAACAACCAACAACACCACAATAAAAGGGACAACAAGAAGTAGTTCTACATCTGTCTCTATCTTCATGCATGAAGATATTTTATTTCCTAGATTAAATCTCAAATTGTTATGAGATATTTTGTAATTATTTTTTGTACAAATACTTCACATTTAAAAGTATGTGGTGTGGATTTCAAGACATTTCTATATACTTTTTCTCTCAAATCAAAATTCTATTGTATCAATGACTAGATTGGCTTACTGGATCAAGGAATAAAGATCAGATATTTTTGCAAGATTCTTGTGTAAAGCGAAATACAAATAAGTATTCTCCCATGTTCAATGTTGTTTTTCCTTATGTTTTTTTCCATAGTCTTTAATGTAAAATTCTAAAATCTAAATGTATAGAAAGGAATGATATTTTAGAAATTGCTTGAACGCACTCTATCTTTGACTGCTTTACATTCTTAATGTTTTCTCCTAAACGATCTTAGCTAGGGAATTCTTAACTGCTCCTTAGCTTCCATAGTTTCTTCTTTGGTCTATAGCAAAGGATTCTTAATTGCCCTTTGTTCATGATCACCCTCTGTTCTTCATTGTGATCTCGGTCCAAGGATTCTTAAGTGCCCTTTCACCCTAGTTAGAATCACTTCACCCATTAGGCCTAAAGATTTGCCTTTTGCTTTGCTAGCTTGCCCTGTGAACATTCCCTTTAATGATCTGGTCCAATTATGCCATCCATTTATTAACTCTATAGCCCAATGGTTTGAAGACCTAGCTCTATCCATCTACTCCAAGAATTCCATCACCCTACCTTCAGTTCAAAATGAAAACCCCAACGAACACTAATAACTAGCCTAAAATCCCATAAAAACAAAGCTAAATTACCTAGAGAGAGCCCTCTCTGTACTTAGGTTGGATAGAGCCTAAGTCTAAAAGATTGGTTTGTGGTTACCTTGGATGCTTCCTTCTTTTGATAACTTCTAGGGAAAACTTCTGAGTGATAACATAACCTAAGGCACGTCGGTTGCGATCTTTCTCATTCCATCACCATCTCACACCTCAATTTATTCATTTTGTCGAGATCTAGCTTATATAGTTTTTGATCTATCTTGATGATGAGCTACAATGAATGGCTCAAAACGTCGATACAAATAATTATGGATGCACTAATCCCAAAAGAAAACTCTACACAAAATACAAATCACAGAAGCCTCAAAACAATAACTTATAATGTTATGGGATGCAATGGCCCTGTGAGGTGACCATTTTTACTTTGCTATAATATTATGGGGTAATGAATGAAAAATCTCAAACATGGAATGTCCCCCAAAACATTGGTTTTTAAGGTGTAGTTGTGGATAGAGTTTGAATGGTACAGATACTTCTTTACAGGTACTTGCAATTTATTCCAATCCTAAAGTGATCATACTTAACATTTAATGTTGAAGATGTACATGGAAGTTTAAATTTGGTGTCTTTGATATTTGACAATGTGAAAATATTCTTATTTAAGCGATTGAATAAAGTGGTCTCAGTTGGTCATGGATTAGCTAATTCTAATCAAATGTTTGATAAAGAATCAACTAGTTTGGTAATTTCTTGATTGATGGTTAGCCTTCCTTATTACCAAGTTCCTATAATTACTTTCGTTTTTTTGGCACATCTCCTAAATCCAAAGTTTAAGTATTTGACTTGAGGAGAAGGTGTTATGTACTTCCCACGAATTCCATATGATCCTTCTGTGAAAATATTGCAATAATTAATTGCAGTTTGTTCATTTTTATTTTCAATAAAGAGTAATATATGTGGATGTTTAGATCCATTTTGATTTCCTGTTTTTCTTGGGGCCACTTCTCATAACTGATTAAATCAAAATAAACATTGTCTTAGGTATTACAAGTTTCATACTTGAATTCAAACTTCAATACAAGGCTGCTTTGAAGGAGTTTTTGGTCTAATGTGGATCACACATTATAACTTGGCAAAAGAAAAATCTTCACCTTGTGTATCTGCATTTGTTGACATGGGATATTGGATTGTATCCTGTGTGTCCTCGTTGTGCCTTGGTAATCAAAATAGATTCAACACGTTGAGGAGGATAACTAGGAGATGTGTCCATTTCCAGATCTGGTGCCTCATATTATGAGTGATAATATCTCTCAGATATCTCTAAAGCATTAATGTCTCCCATTGTTTTGTATCTTCGGAGCAAGTGCAATGGAGAAGATCCATGGATTCGAGTTGTTTCCCCACTTTGAAACCGAGAAGACAACATTGAGCTACTCGTGAATCCAGAAGAATGTTATGACTTTCTATGGCGTTTCATTTTTTTCTTAGCGGTTTTGTGCCATTTATGTAAGGTATTGGTTGAATGTTCTTCAAATATAACCTTATTCATATGAGAACCTATCTGCACAGGAAAATATAATCAATTTTTTAGAGCCAAAACCAAAGGTTTAATAACAACAAAATTATTTGAACAGTCCTTCGACTCACTATCAAAAAATCAGTTTGCCTACTTTTTTTTTTTATCAACACATAGTCATGCATCTATCCTCTTTCCAAACTAAATAAGATAAACAAGATAAATCGGTTGGTAGTGAATACTTGATTAATGCAACTCTCCCAGTCTATATTCATATAATTTAGTCTATTCTAGATTCTAAATTTCAGTTGATCCTCTCAAACACCAAAATTTGAATGTATATTTGATGAACATATAAAGACTCACTTGTGTCACAAGTGCATAACGTGGAGTGTGATGTAGCTACATAAAAACTACACATCAACCTTAATCACAGACACAAGCTGCCCGTGGAGTCCTCATCATATGCAAAAAATGGTTACTATCAATGTGCTCCTTAGACAAACTGCTACATTACAATATGCTAGTACTAATCCAATGCAGCAATAGCCTAAGTAAAACGATTACTTGGAATGTGCTCTCTTCATATTTGAGGCAAGATAAAGGTTTTATAACCAGTGTGAAGGCAATGTGTAAGTATGTCCATCCTCAATTTCGAGTTGACACGTGTCCCTCTTAAATTAAAAGTAAAATATTCTCTAAATAGAAAAGCAATGTCGTCAACGCACATTAAAATGATTTTTTTGTTATTAGTACATTTTTAAGTTTACCTCAATATTAATTCATATTAAAATATTTTATTCATAACTCACACTGGATATTTATTATATATAACATTAAAATATTACCCTTTAACATGTTTTTTCCATATGTAGATATATATGAAGTTTTACCGTTGGTAGTTTATGGGTTCCAGGTTTCGACAACCCATGGTATTTGAAACTTATATATATTTATATATAGAAAAAGAATGTTGAAGAGAAATATTTTAAAGTTGTATATAATAAAATATCCAATGTGAGTTACCAATAAAATATTTTAATATGAATTAATATTGAAGTACACTGAAAAATATATTAATAACCAAAAAATTGTTTTAATGTGCACTAATAAAATGACCCATTGCACATGTTATGTAAAATATATTACATATTGTTTTAAAAAATATTTATATATCATATTAAGCTATTGAAAAAAAACTTTTATGGTTGAAACAACTAAAATGTGGTGATAGTATTTTACAATTTAGTAATCTCTATAGCATTCAAAAGTACATTTAAATAATGAAAAATTACACATTGTTTTTTGCACCTCTAAAATAAGTTTGCACATGAAGAAATTTGGTCGCTCTCAACTCATGTTAAATCCGTGCTTAAAATGGATCTATACTGGTTTTTATAAAATCAAAATTTTAATATTTTTGATTATCACATATTTAAGTTTTACATAAACATATCTCTTATAGTGATTATTACATTAAAAAAAATGTTAGAAGGAAATGAGGTAATCACCTCTAATTAAAAGTAACATTTTTTCATAAAACACAATTAATGATGCTTTCAAGATAACATTTCATAGACCAAGATATATAATTTCTTAACAATAACTTTTACTACTTCTTTGTAAAAACAATTTGCTATGATATATTGTTCTCCTTCCTTTTTTAAAAATTAATTTAAATATGTGATTTATTTTTATTTTCAAATATTTATTAATAAATTTTACATTTTTAATATAATATTTTTTGGAAATACTAAATAAATTAACTTATTAAAAATTACATATCCAAATTTAGTTATCATTGAAAAATACTCAAATAACTACTTTAATTTGTAAAGTTTTATGTTTTATGTTTTTTGTTTTTTAAGGAAGACCATTATTAATCTCTTCTTAACTTATTTGGTCTATTTTTTTTTTAAAGATAATAGCGTATACACTTGAAAATGTGGTTGTGTGTCTAGGAGTATTTAAATTTGACTGTAATTGTTTAAATCATATTTTTGTGGTGGAAATAGATTGAACACCATAAAATACATATATAGAACACCTAAATCTTAAAACTTACGATTTAACCGAAATTTACAAAAAAAATTACCAATTTTTTTTCAAAATCATACCTGATTTTCGATAATTTTCATGACAATTTTACTACTTTGTTATACAACGATTCAAAAATAAATTTCATTAATTAAGAAGAAAAATAATTTCCATTAATTAAGAAGAGACCGCAATTTCATAGAACAATATATGTGATTTTCATATGAAATAAAGTAACATAGTCATAATTTTTTTTAGGTAATATTCGGTAATGGACTTTGGAGCTGATGAGGCACATTGAAGGAATATTTAATATAGTTACATAAAGTATCAAGGTTATAAAGTATTTCGCGAAATATTTCTTAGAGGACTTCGTTATTTGTCGCGTTAATTAATGACCATAAATATTTAATAATTTATTTTGCATTGTAATAGTTATTATACATATAGTAAGCATGGTTAATACATTCAATTTTGTTTTTACAAAAAAATTATGATGTTGATGTTTTGTTTGATTATTTATAATGTTGATGTATAGTTAATATCAAGAATTAATTTTGTTATTTATTATTAATTATTTAAATTTATTTATTTTTAAGGTGAGTGATTAAGGTCTTATTATGGGTTGTTTTAGTAATTCTATTTATATTAGTTACTAATTTTTAATTTTTTGTTTTATTTAACTTTTGAATTTTTGTTTTTATTTTTTTCTGTTGTCTTTATTTTCATGAATTATAAAATTTTTCACAAATATTTCAATTTAAAATGACTTATTATTATATTAAAAACATTTTAATAAATTTAATTATAAACTATTATAAATATTAATAAAATAAAAAACACACATAAGATATATGTATGTTATAATAAACGATTAAAAATATTAATAAAAATAAAACACACACATAGATATTTGTATGTTAATATAAACAATATTAATTACTCATATTTCTTAATTTTTGGTGATGACATTCAACAATATTGTTTTATTTTTGTGATGAATTTTTTGTCTTTGTTATTTTTTCGTTTAATTAAGCTATATTTAAGGTAAGTGGCAGGGACTAGCTACTATGTCTATGTAGTCCTTATTGAATGATGTTACAACGATTGTAGATGCGGTAGGAATGTATAAAAAATATTATTGACATTGTATTTACATAAAACAAAAGTGTGGTATTTTTAATATATGATCGTATCACATTGGTTGCCACTTGATTCACCTCAAAATATTATGCAAGAAGAATTTGACCTCAATGGAAATATAATTAAACCAGCTACCTTCCATTATAAATATTATATTTTAACTAAAAAACATAATTTTGTTAATTCCAAAGCTGAAATTTAGCTGACATGCGATCACTTTAGAACCGAAAGTTTTGGATTTAATCCATCCAAAATTAGGGAATTAGAATTTCCATGACATCCATTATGTTCTCTAGGAAGTCCGGAGATAGAGATGCAGGAATATAAACATACAGTTTGTTAAAATTGGAAGTACATTCCTGTGAATGATCAGCCAAACGCCCTACAATATTTCATTGTCTAATTAGTTCCCGAAGGATGACATATGCGAGAAAACTACTTCAATATTTATATAGTTCGAGATTTCCACATCGTAACCCTCACAAATACGGTCCAAGACTTCTACAATATCGTAATCCTTATTGCCACACTCTTATGATGAAGTTTCTCTGGTGATATCATGAAACTCCTTCAAATAATTTATATAATCATTTGTTGATCTATTCTCATATGTTTCATGACGACGAGTGCTAAATGTTGCCAACAAATGTTGATCTTACTCGCCTGCATAAAGCCCTTTCTAGTTTGCTATGAATTAGGGTTGTGAAATTTTCGAGTGAGAAAAGTTGCAAGCTGAATTTGGAGAATCAAGGAAAATGGTTGAATGGTTGCACAAATCAAGATTCAATTGACAGTTGAAGTAGTGGGATCTAATGGTGGAAGAACTTTCAATAGTCTAACATTGGATCTAGTAGTGCAGATTAGTGTAAAGTGGTAGTTGGGGGAGTTCTCCCTAGAGAGAATGCCTTATGACATAAATATTGAACTGAGTATGGTGGAGATGTTGCAGTGAAAACATTTAAATCTTGACTCAATTAATAATACAAAGTTAAAAGTAATAAAAATAATACTAGCAACTACACCAGATGTTGTAAAGGAAACATTGTAAGGAAGAGCATAGATGAAGATAAATATGATATGTTACGTGATCTAAATATAAATGTAAACCAGTTTGAGTGACAAAGAAATTGTTGATGTGAATATATATAACAAGTTTTTGAGATTTAAAACTACTGTGTATCTTACAGTCAATGTTCTATAATGCTGAAAATTGACATCAATTTTATTTTTTGGATTGACTGCCTATATTGGTTGCCTTGAAATAAACAATTTATCACATGCAATATAGGTGAAAGGTGCTAGCAAATTGTAGTTTTATGCCCTACAATCTGGACTCCCATGGTCAATTGATACATTATAACAACAACCAAACGATGGAATGGAGCATAAGATGTTAGAATATTTTGGCAACACAATATGTTCTTTTGTTACAAATATAACATGATGGATTAAGGCTACAAAAACATTTTTTCAAATTAAATAACATCTAGCATGTGGTAATATCGATATAACAATGTGACTTGAAGATATTGTACTCCATTAGGTCTCACATGTGAATGTGGCATCTAGCAAGGCACAATTATGTATTAAAAAACATATTTATCATGTAAGCCATGTTATTCCTTCAATGTGGACACATCCTCTGCAGCCCTGGTGGCTTTTTCCCAATGAAATGATTTAGGCAGTGTTGTGTAGTTCCTAATGTTATGATCACCATATCACTCTATGTTTCTTTCTTTGCAACACCTACTAGCTTCTACAAGAACCTCAAGCCAAGGCAAAGGAAGCAGAAGTAGAAGAAGATGTCCCTCACACTGCAAAACCTACTAGCTTCGACTTGAACCCAAAGCTAGGGATGAGGGACAAGAAGTAGGAGATGATGAAGAATAAAAAGCAGCCATCATAGAGTACTGTGGAATCCCATGAGAGTTGGAGAATGAATCTCAAGGGAAAACATACTTGATAGAATGGACACATGATGAGACAATGGCTGCTTTGACCTGCCCTCTCTTGGGGATATCCCTATAGTGAGAACGCATGATTATGTATCTCGAGTTGGCTAGGGATGAGATGGTGAATATGCTATGAAATCCATCAAATAAACCAATTTACAAAAACTCAATGGAAACGATTAGAGAATTCTAAATGTACATAGACTCCGATAAACGATGTGTGAGCAAGTCCAAAGGATGCACTACATATATACTAGGAATATGAAAGATTTCAGATTCTGTGAGTGGAGTAGACTGTTAATTGCACAACTTAATGACATGCAACTAATTGGGAAAAATTATCTAATTTGTTGGATCGATTACATAGGTACAACTAATCAAGCAATAAATTTATTTGTTGCGTCGAATGCTGATTTTGGGTACAACTAATCAAACAAGGCTATGTTGCCCATAGCTAATCAAGCAATTTATTCACATGCACTATGGACAAAAAATGATAAAAATGCCATTGGACAAAAAGGATAAAAATGGAGTTGTCGACATATGCCACAAATTCACCTAGACGACAAATTTCTTGTTGGAATCTGGTAAAACAATTTCAAACAATCAACATACTGGAGTGTTTGAATTGTTTTTTTATGATGGAAATGGATTCAAAACTATCAAGAACCCCTGGGGCACCCAAAATCAATATGTTTGATAGATATAACCTAGATTTTCAAAAATTTCTGCAGAATACTATCATAATATTGCCAAATTTCCATTATTTTCCAAGCTAATTTGTAAGTTTTTTAGACTATGCTGATAAAAAATTGCAGCTTTATGCTCTATGAAGTTCTGAAAAAAAATTCTTTAAAAAAGCAAGATATAATCATTGGTATGTATTTTTTCCATAGTCAGCTCTCTCATTTGATAATTTACATTATTTTTATTTAAAATAAATCGTTAGCAAATTGAATGACCAACAAAATCATATGCTTCCATTATAGAATAATAATATATTTTTTGGGGGGAAGATTTTTGAGTGTTTTCAATGTGAGGCGGTCATGGGATTCAATGCTGTGACCTCCAATAGTTAACAACCATGGCCACACCTGCCCCCTAACCAGTTCATTCTTCCTTTACTCCCTCTAGCATTGTTTACCTGCTCCGGTTTTTCCTTAACCACCAAAAACTGTTTGTGGTTTCCTTCTCCCCCTATGGTTTACAGAACTCCCCGGCGATTAAACCACGGTTTACTATCGTTTTGTTGTCCTCGTCTGGTAACTATCATAACTTCCCCTGACAATCATGGATGACCTGGGAGAATTCCTGAACCCTTTGGAAGATGTGCCCTCATGGTCCCCCACCAAGACCATTGTTGTCGATCTCTTCCCCTTCATGTCTGAACTAACTGATGAGGTTGAAGCCCTTCCTCTGATAACTCAACCTCTCATCTCCCCAGTTACCCTTCCAGAAGAAGCAGCCTCTCCCCCTGTTCTCATTTCACAGTCCATTTTACCGTGTACTCTAGCACACACTGCTTCGTTGCTCAAACCAGTTAACCAAACCCTACTCCTGATAACGTTCTGACCTCTCTCTTGGTGGTGACCAGTCACGTTTCTCCTGACCCCCCTCAGGGTTTGAAGGCGATGGTTTCGGGTCATATTGCAACGCGGACCACCTCGGCTCCCTCTCGGGGACATTTCACAAGCATTGGACCCATCTCTGGAATTTCCGCTACCATCCCATAGGAGGCGTCAAAAAACCCTAGGGTTTCATTGGGACCTTCATTCCCTGTTTCAACTCAGGAGGTGACAGACGTTGGGGTTCCAGGACAGCCGAGAAAGAAATGGGGTCCAAAGGTTCATGCCTGTGTTGCACCCCTCAATATTGCTGAAGACATCAAATTACTAGATGCCATGGACATTACTGTGAAGGTCTTGGTCGTCCGGGTGCGTGGTAGACATTACAGTGTGGCCAACTGCAGCAATAGGTTTCAGATGTTTGGGGAGATAATCTGAAGGAGATTCTAAAGGTTCAAACCCTAGAAAAAGGGTGGTTCACACTACACTTTAGCAGCTTGGAGCACACCAACTAGGTGTTGTCCACGGTTTGGCACTTAGACCTGGCCCAGGTTCTCCTCTGTCATTGGACTCCCCTTTTTGACCCGGCGAGGGAGAGGGTGGATGCAAGTCCGATTAGGTTTGTTTTCTTGGTCTACCATTGCACTTCTAGATAGAGGATGTCTTTAGGCACATTGGAAATGCACTGAGTATCTACCTCACCTTTGATAATTCTTATCGGACCTCAGGGAAGTTAGCATATGCGAGGATTTTGGTACATTTGGACCTGTCTGAGGGTTTGCTGGAGTTTATTGATATTCACTGGAGGAGCTACACCAGATGGTAATTGCTAGACTATGAGGGTGTTCCCTTTAGATGTCGTCGATGCCATAAGGTCAGACATCTTTTTAAGGACTGCGCTCTGCTGAAAAAGAAGAAAAATTAGACCACAGAATAGGAGGTGGCCTCCCATCAGCATACTCATCAGGAAGCACTACCCAGAAGATAGGTTCCCTTGGCCACACTAGACCCGGACGCAACTAAGATCTGGGACAATCAGTAGAAGATTCTAGCAATAGAGGCAGTGGCACCTCCATAGTCGAAGAAGCATGGGCAACCTCCAAATCATTCGCAGCCTTGTCAGTCTCATCCACAATCACCATCTAAGCGCCTGCTCTCAACGGGTATGAATCCTTCCATTCCTTTCCCCACTTGCAGCTCTTCTCATATTGACTGTTATTTATCTAGCACTTTCTCTTCACTGCAAGTGTTAAACCCTACAAGTGATCATCTGGATCAACATTTGTGTGCAATCCCCCCTAAAACTACTCCTCTCACCTACCTGATAGAATCTGTTCCCATATTTTCCCCTGCACCCGCCCCTAATCCATCTCCTCACAATAAAAAAGACAAGCCCATGATCAATTTGGACTTGAAATCCTACACTCCCCCCTCCCCCTAAAATTCAGAGGGGTCGACCCTCCTTCCTTTCAAAAGCCCAAGGCACTGCTGAAGATGAAATTGCTTTGGGGGTTCAATCCACCATTCCAGGGATGCTTAGAGAAAGAGGTTCCTAGCCTACCCCCCCTCCATGAAGATATTCTCCTACAACTGTAGAGGGATGGCTAGGCTGGACAAGAAACTAGCCCTTCGTAGACTATTGAAAAATGAATCGCTGGATATTATCTTTCTGCAAGAAACTTTGGGACCCGTACTAGAAATTGTGCAGTCCCTTCAAAATATGCTCCTTGGATGGAATTTTTTTGGTCTTGATACACATGGGAGGTCGGGTGGACTTACATTGGGCTACAACTCCCACACCATCAAATTACATGACTACTAAGGTGGGATGGGTCATCTTGGTGCAGACATCAGTTTGGCTGAACTGGGGATACATATTCGGATCTTAAATGTATATAGCCTGTGCCAAAACAGACTTGCTTTTTGGCAGAACCTCCTAAGCTTTGATTCTTTTATGTCTGACTGCTTGATCCTGGGTGACGACCGAAATTTCTCCATTGGACATGCTGAATCCTGGGGTCACAGGGCACAGAGAGACTCTCTCTCAGATTACTTTTTGTCTGAACTGGATGCCCACCATTTGATTGATATCCCCTCAGCCAAACCTCAAGCTAATTGGAGGAATAACAAGACTGGGGATGACAGTCTGGCTCGTAGACTAGACCTTTTCCTTGTCAAAGAAAAGGTTTTGGACTTGGGGATTCAAATCAGACACTGGGTTGGTACTGGGGGGATATCTAACCACCTCCCCATTTACCTGGAAATAGTAGGGGGTGAGAAAAACCAAAAGGACCTTTTAAGTTCTGCTCTATCTGGCTCAAGGATGACTCTTATAAAAAAGTGATCTCTGATTTCTGGAGAGCAAATCCCCTAGGGAGAAGAGAAGACAACACCAGAATATTTATTCAAAATATTACAGCCCTTAAGAAGATGTCCAAAGTTTGGGCCCATAATAAAAGAACACAAGAGGATCAAACTCTCTGTAAAATTGAAGCTGATATTGCCACTTTTGAGAATAATCTAAGAGGCATCTACTCCTCAGAATAACACAAGGATATGATGGTTTCTCATTATGCAAAGAGAGCTAAAATTCTTAAGGAAAAGGAGGAATTCTGGCGCTTGAGGAGTAGAACCATCTGAATGTTGGAAGGGGATGAAAACGCCAAATTCTACCATAAATTTGCCAATGGAAGAAAGGCAATCAACACCATATGGCAGCTTGAGAATGATCAGGGGCAGACATTAAATACATTTCCACAACTTGGTGAACTTGCCTCCCCACACTTCAAGAAAGGTTACCAAGCCCCCCGGAATATTAATCTTGCAGAAATCATCAGGGTGGCATAGCCCTTTCCCAGATATGTGGCTCCTGGGGAAGGGGAAGATTTAATTAAGGCAATTACTCTGGAGGAATTGGAACACACCTTAAAATGGTTCAAAAAGGACAAAAGTCTAGAGCCTGATGGTTGGTCGGTGGAATTCTATTTGGCTTTTTTCGACATCATTGGGGAAGACCTGCTTTGAATAATTGAGGATTCAAGAAGCAAAGGTTTTCTTGAAAATTCTATTACTTCTACATTCCTTGCACTCATCCCTAAGGAGGACAACTTGGACACCTTCGAGGATTTTCGCCCCATATCTCTCTGCAATTTCATATATAAGATTATTGCCAAGATTATTGCTAATAGGATGAAACCCATCCTCTCTAACCACATCTCGCTGGAGTAATTTGCTTTCCTACAAGACAAACAGATCCATGAAGCTGTTGGCACTACCCAGGAAGTAATTCATACATTATACTCAAGGCGTGGTAAAGGTATGATTTTGAAAGTTGATTTATCTAAAGCTTTCGACAGAGTGAATTGGATTTATATTAGAATGTTGTTAACTCATCTGGGCTTCTCATATTTATTCATTAAATGGATCATGAGCTACATTACTAATATCCCCTTTAGTGTCTAGTGAACGGAAGTGCATCCCCCTTCTTTACCTCTGGAAGGGGGCTGAGACATGGATGTCCCCTCTCGTCATTACTCTTCCTGCTCGTTATGGAAGGTCTCAGCAATCTCATCAAAGATGAGCATCAAAGGGGTATACTAAAAGGCATAAAGATAACATAAGGTTGCACCCTAACACACCTTGTTTTTGTTGATGACATTATGGTCTTTATCAACGGTAGTATTGGGGACATTAGTATCATCAAGGCAAATTTCACCCTCTTTCAAGTTGCTATAGGTATGATTGTAAATGACAGCAAATCTACATTGACAATAGCTGAGTGTACTTCGCACGAGATATTCTTTGCTCTATAGTGCTTCCACTTCACTCAGCTACAATTAGCATAAGGCCTTAAATATATGGGCTACAAGTTGAAGCCATTGGGCTATAAAATTGCAGACTGGGCTTGGCTCCTCTCCAAAATGGAGAAAATACTAAACACATGGTACCTCAAATATCTTTCGCGGGCTGGAAGACTCACCCTCATCAAAAGCGTCCTGGAGGCCACCCCGGTATATTGGATGTCCTTGGCTTGGATTCCCAGAGGCATTCTCAATAGAATTCAAGCCATATGTTGTAGGTCTCTTTGGCAAGGGAACAAATAGGGAAGGATCTTTGCTTGGGTCAGGTGGGAGGCCCTAAATCTTCCAAAAAAATGGGGCTGGTGGGGGCTTAAAAAACTTGAGGATTTCTCTTTAGCTCTTGCTGCAAAACTTGGCTAGAAATTAGTTGCAACAGATAACCTATGGACGAGGGTCACATATGCAAAATACATAGCTCCCCTACACATCATAGACTGGATTTGGAGAGCTCATCAAAGTACCTCATGGGTCTCAATTATCTGGAAGGCGGTACTTAAAGCTTTGAGTCCGATCAGGGAAGGTATCACTTGGAGGATGCGATTAGGAAACATAGTTTGAATTGGTCTTGATCCTTGGTGGGGACATGCACCGATTACCCAGGGAACTCATTCAATATCTCTAGAAACAGAATTTCACTTATATATCTCAGATTTCTGACCTGGAAAATTCCACTTTCCTTCAATAAGACTAGAGATCAGTAGAGTAGTTAAACATTCCTCCTATTTGATTACAGCAATGGGAGGAGTACACTTGAGCCCTTATGCATGCCCACATCTGAATAGTGGAAGGGGATCATGGGCTCTTTCAAAAAATGGCAGATATTCCCCAAAGGATGGTTATTTGACATTGGCAACACCAAAGAAGCCTCTACTACTTGCTGAATGGTGGAGACATCTTTAGAAACTAAAGCCCCCCCTAGATCTAGACTCTTAATGTTGACCATTCTCCGGAACAAAATACCAACAGGGGAAAATCTTCTCAAGCGATCACAACATGGGCCCCACTGGTGCTATCTATGTAAGCAGGCAAACGAGTCAACTTCTCATCTTTGTTTAGAATGTACAGTAACTTGTTATCTGTGGAAACTGATTCTACAACATATCAATCCTTCTGCTACCTGGCCTGGGAATACTTTACTTACTACCTGGAAAGTCTAGTATCACACTTCCACATCCCCAAAGATTCAGAACCTTCCACTTCTAACCTATTGGACAATTTGGATTGCTAGGAATCGCAACATTTTCCAGAATTTGGTACAAACTGGGATGTCCTAGAAACAAAAGTCATTTCTGATTACACTCTCATCCCGGATGATCCTCCTCCCAGTAATCGACACAACCCTTCTCATCAACAAATAAATTACAACAAACCATGGGCTTTTTTTGATGGAGCTTCCCAAGAGCAACTCGACTGGGGGGGGGGGGGGGGGGTGCGGCGCTATTCTTCACCTATCCCATCATCATTCTTTCAACATGCTGATTGGACTCCACAGATGCAAAACAACTCAATCGAACTCCTTGTCGCAAAACACACCATACAATTCGCTTTGGAGAAAAATTGCACATAATTGCAACTTTATGGGGACTCTAAAATAATATGTGATTGGTTGAATAGAAAAAATAGATGCTCTAGATATACATTATTGCTCATCTTTGATGAGACTTTGCGATTGATCACATATTTTGATACTTTCACTTGCACACATATTTACAGGGAGTAGAACGGAGCTGCCGACAGCTTATCCAAAGAGGTTGCGATCGGGGAGCCAAGCATCTGGATGATCAGAGAACATGAAGGAGATGCATTCTTCCAATATTATCATAGGCCTTTTATGAATCTGAATGTTTAATTCATTTCATGGTTATGGTATATGTATCTCTTTATTTTGATCAGGCATAAGCCTTTTTTGATTATATATACTATCTCGGTATATGTTCTACAGTTACTTAGTATGTCTCTTAGTTATGTTTTTATTGTTGCCCCCTACGTGGATCAAAGGCAACATTTCTGTTATACATGATTTTGATCATGCACTGCATATGCATCAGCATCTACAACATGTAATTTCCTCTTTTATACATGAAATTACGATTTCTCCTAATATGAAAAAAAAAAGAATAATAATATCTTTTGTATTAAAAGTATGATTCCATTTGTTAAGCTACCCAGGCCTTTTTCTAATGGAAAAATCACTCGAGCCTAGGAAGTTTTGTTTCCAAACACGTTAGCAGATACAGTTACTAGAAGAAATTTTGTCGACGTAACTGGTATATTTGATGGCTATGTCTCATCCTTATCACTTTCAAATATCATCACCACACCACTTCAATATTTTGGGCATTTGAAACCTATCTGCATTTATGAGTAAGCCGATAAAATTGATTGCATGGTTACGAATAATTTGAGAAAACCCAGGTTGATAATGATGGAGGGGGACTTGTAGGTATAGGTTTAGGTATAGGTATGCAAATATAATGGTTGATTGAATCATGTACATGAAGGGAATCCTAGTATATTGGTGATTGGAATGGTTGGTACCCATGCATTCCAGTAGATGGTTGTTCCTTTATATTGACATCAACATATCTTTTGATCATGTTAGACCACAAGTATACTTTGTTGATTGAGATTGAGACAAGTAGTCATTAAGGGGGGACTTGGAAAATACAATTCCCACTTGTCTTACTATAGGAGTCTATCCCCAGTGTATAGGAGTTTGTTAAGGCCTAGTTGGTTGAGAGCTTCCCAAATTGATGTGTGGTCGAGATATTCATTCAACCAAGAGATTGTATGTCCAATATTGATTAGCTTTCTCGGGACATAACTTCTTGGATTTATATTGTATTATTTTTTTTGAAGTGAATATAATTTTGAATGTCTTATGCAAAGTTAAGTAAAATTACATGCTAATGAGAATGTTTCATAAACCATTTCCTTTTAAGTGGAAAAACTTACCATAATTCAGTTGTCAAATTACTTAGTTATCAAATTAGTAGTGAGCACAATCATCTATTGTTGCTATATGAGAATGCAAACTGAATCATTATCATTATTCAAGGAAAACCATGCCACTTGGAATGACCTTGCTGGTAGCATGTAAAGGGGTAGGCTTTCACTCTTGCAAAATGCCTCTGAGTTTTGAGTTGTTAACTTATTTCCTTATGTCCAAGCTCTTAACCAAGCATAAACAATTTTATGACACACTCTAGACCCAATTTTATACATAAATTAATATTTAACTGTAATGTTGAAAATTAAGTAATTATTATTATAATATGTAGATAAACAATTTCCATGCTTATTTCACAGAGAGCATTCTATCCATATCTTCTTCCATTGTTTGCATGCTAGTAGAGTTTGATTTTCTTTCACTCTTTGTATTCGATTCTAGATTTTGGGCAGTATGCTACCGAAGTTTGATTTTCTTTCCTTCTTTGTATTATCTTTCAGATTTTGGATCCATTTCTTCCAAATCCGTTTTTAGTTATTAAAGTTAGCATTAACGAAGAACAATACCTCATTTTCTCTGGATATCTCCGCATAGACTTGAAACTTGAACCATAGTAGCCCAAACAAGAAGAATATGTGCATTATAACTTAACCATAAGTTTATGCTTCTCAGTTTTTGTTCCTTTGCATTAAAAGATCAAGTAAGCTAGTATTGTACTAGACTTGACTATCTTTTGGTGATTACTAATTGCAAAACAATAATAGTTGGAAAATTTAACTCAAAAAATAAGTTTTAAATTATTTTATTTAAGAAATCATATAATTAATCATTATTATCTTTTTAATTTTCG
>APFE030161151.1:117728-143471 GCA_000404065.3 Pinus taeda
ATATATTATATAAATGGTTGAATATACTCTGAAAACGATATGTTTGAAACTTTACAAAAGTTCCAACAAATCGAATAGATGAGATTCACCTTTCTTAATCTCCCTCAACAAAATATTTGGAACTTAAAACCAAAAAAGGCTCGAAAGATAAACACCCACTTAGGACAACCGCCGCTCCCATGCTTTAAAAGATTCCTCACTCTCGTGGTTGCAAATTTAAATTACAAGGGAAAGAAGACATGTTTGGATTAGATTTCACCTCAACATCCATACATTTAGCCTCCACACGGAGCTTACACAACCATCAACAATAAATTAATATTGTGGTGTTAATTGCTATGTTGATGAACTATGTGTTAGAATATTATTGATGTTAATGGTTGTGTTATAAATTAGTAATATGATATTAACAATCATGTTGATGAATTTTATATTTGAATGTCACGCTATAGATTTTTTTTAATTACTTATCTAATAATTACTTACTTATCTAGAAATCAAGTTTTTTTATGTGCAAGGTGAGATTTGAAAATGGAAAGATTTTATTTATAAATGAGTAAGTAACATATTATTATGAACATCTCTTTTATAAGTAGTAATGTTAATAATGAATTGATTGATTATATTAATGTTTTTTTGAATTGAGGTTTTTGTGATCCATAATAAATTAAGAAAAACATTTTAGTAGAAATCACATAAGAGAATATTATTTCGGTAGAAATGACATACGAAATTTTTTTGGTGATGCGTTTAGAACCAACAAGTGTGGTTCATCTTCTGGTCTTGATGATGTGGTTCATCATATGGTACTAACGATGAACCACACTTGTTGGTTCCAAACGCATAGGCCAAAAATTTCTTTTATGTGATTTCTACTTAAAGATTTTTCTTAATATACTAATGCTTTTAATTAAAACTAACCAAACATATATATACATTTATTATTATTATAATATTTGAAAGTATATATATATATATAAGTTGAATAAGGAAAACATTACACATATTTTCTATATTGAATTATACTAGCAATTGTCCCAAAAGGTACAAAGAGAGGCCGATAGGATTATTAAATTGGAATTGTTGAATTTTTATAGAAGAGTTAATTGGTTAGTGGGAAACTTTGGTTAATTATGAGTATAATCAAACAATACCTACACAATATATTCATAATATGAAAATAGATCACATGGATTATAATTAGTCATTGTGAATAATGATCATGGGATACATGTCATTCATGAATGATTTAATTATATACTCTACACTAATAAGCTTCAAAAAAGATAATCCATGTGGGGCTATGAAACTCCCCATTTGTTTAAATGAAAGAAAGAGAGCTTTGGATAAATTAATGTGTTGGAAATGTGATAGGAAGCGAAGTTGGATTAATTATGGGGGGAATTCATAGTTAAAGGAAAAGCTTGTTATTAATAATAGTTATAATTTCAATGGGGAGGTAGGAGCAAGGGGAGTTATTTTTTGCCTCGATAAAGAAAGGAAGACTAAATTCTTTTGGAGCATCAAGGAGGCAACAAACAATCAAGTTGAATATCTAGCATTATGGAAAAGATTGGACTTCGCATTTTTCGCCTCGATGAAGAAAGAAAAACTAAATTCACCTTGGGCATCGAAGAAACGATCAACAATCACACTGAATATCTAGTTTAATGGAAAAGATTGAATTTAACATACACTATAAGTATACATCAATTGCAAGTCTTTGACGACTCAATATTGTAATAAATCAACTAAGCCCAATTACAAACAGCTCTGCACAAAATTTGATCTCAACTTTGCATAAAATAAATCTTATTTGGGCCAAAATTATAAGAATAATTTTTTTTCACATAGAAATATCAACACGGAAACTGACTTCTTGGCTAACCAAGGAGTGCTATTAGAACATGGTCAATTGAAAATAGATGATGGGGCCATGAAAACAAACCAATCCCATGATCGAACAATTTAAATATTATGGTTACAAGGCTCCATATCTATAATAGCCTAGAGAATGGAAGCAGAAGCATTTAATCTGAATAGACGATGTAATCATCTCCCCATGGCTTCAGTACGTAACTACCTTATGCAATGGAGGTGAATGATCAACGTTAGGGATTGCAATAGCATTTGTAGATGAAACATGTTCGTTATGAACACTAGATACCAGATAGGTGGAGGCAGGCATCAATGGAACTGAAGGAAGTTACACTGAGCGGGATAAATGTAACACTTAGAAATAAGTGTGCGTTCTCCTTGGACATCTCATATAGAAATGGAGATTGTCCTCGGCATGACGAAATTGGATTTCATTATCTGCTGTAGTTTATAGCAAATCAAATGCAATCACTGAGAAAATATAAAACAAAAATCATCTGACCTCAACAACCAGTAAACCTATAGTAGCGGTCTTCAAGAGCTCAAAATGCTTGTTGTCTCTACAGAGCAAATACTCTATGTGGGTGAAATCCTTTAAACCTACGTACTTTGCATTTTTTCTGAACTCTGCCGATACAATTTGCTTTACCCTGCATCGCTCGGGGAAATCTTTGGATCGAGCTACTCGCAAGAATCCTGTGTATAACCTCAAAACCTGCCTTTGCATTCCCGAGAGCCTGTGCGCAGGCGCCATCAATGACATATTCTATAAATTATGGTGGCGAAGACCAGAAGCTACGTAAAACCAGCCACCGACCAAGATTTCATTAAATCCGAGAGAGGAATTGGATTGTTCATTAAATCTCAACGAGGATGGAGGCTAATACCAAATAATGGTAAAAGAATGGGAAAAAGCAGTAACAATATTTCAGTGACATAAAAGAAGGAGAAAAAGCAGTAAAATTATATTGGCATGCGCACTCCGAGGTGAAAAGAAGGCAACTCAATGGAAAAAGAAATCACACTTCAAATCCACTTCAAATGTATCTCACCTGAGCATGGCATCAAAAAAGGGCCCAGATACAGATTTTTGCAGCTTGGAAGGAACACTTTTTGTTACACAAATGTTGTGATGAACTGCACTTATGAGTACCTTCATGTCCAATTTTCAAACAACAAGATTTGCTGCAATTGGATGATTTGCCAAATAAAAAACATATCTCCACACATGTATGATTTTTCTTTTTGCAACCATGATTTCCTTCATGGCCTGCCAAATTTGTACATTCCTCCACTTCATTTCGAACAATACGTGCATCTCTCAGCACAGACATGGTTACCCTTACCCATACAAGAGTGATCAGAGGAATGACCTTTCTCTAAAACACATCGCCGAAAACAAACAGAACATTTGCAATCACATACAGAGAGGCCCTGTTTCAGTTCTGCAAGGGCTAAAACTGCCTCCAGCTGCAACTTTTGCACATCGTCATTCCCAGAAAATTCTGCAATGTTGCAGTGAAGCCATTTTTGAACTCGATCACAGAGTCTATCAGCCAATGCCTTTATGAAGTCCTGAAATTTGGAGTGCCATAAATCATCGGTTTTGCCTTTTCTACCCAAGGCGCTTTCTAGTCTTGATCTAAGATGACTCAAAATCTGATAATTCGATGTAGATTCGTCTAAAGCTGCACGCACCAGGCCAGTATCTTTCAAATCAATGAATAGATCCCCATGTACTATTGGAGCATCATTCGTAAGTACCTCTTTGGTTCCCACCATCGAAATGCATCTTGCCTTAACAGCAGAAACCAAGTTCCTGCGAAGGATAGCCACCTTCATAGCAACACGTTTCGAATCTATAGGGGTTCAATCCTTCACTGCTATCTGAGAAATAACAAGCTTCAAATCTCTCAAGAAAGCATGGCCACTATTATAGCTATCTCCAACCCTTCTATTGTCGAAGCAATATGAGGAAGGCTTCCCTGGTGATATTCTTTTCGAGTAAAAGGAGCCATTGCAGCAAGGACAAACATTCCTCCATACATCTTGGTAAGAAAATTTTCCCGAGATCTTTTACAGATTTGTAGAAGCTTTTGACGGAATTCAACTTTTAATTCCTTCACATCAGAGACGTCTACTTCTTTGATAGCTATGTAAAATAGTCCTTTAAATAGATTTTTGGCATCCTTCACCAAACTCACCCCACTTTGGAAACACTGAAATATAACTTCCGTATCCTTGTCAAGATTAAAATCCTGATAAGAAGCAAAGTATGGCAATTGACAAGGCTACTAACGTATGAGAAAATCAAGTGGTAAACTAGTAAAAGCAAACGAACAAGACAACTCCAAATACAAACCTTCTTGTTGAATACTGTTAAATTACTCAGGGCGGCATTTAAGACTGAGAGTAACATGTCTTCTTGCTCTGTTCTCTCAAAACTGCCTAATCCCTCAAAGTCCATCAATATATAGAGGCACTCTGAATCCCTTCGAACTGTCATCCACACTCCATCACTGCATCTTCCCCAGCTACATCGAAAAGGGAGCCATATAGGTGGTTTAAACCGCTACTTTGTTTGCCCATTGACAAGACAACCTTGATTTTACCATTCTACTGACTCAGGACAACATCATACAAGCCAAAGCGCAACAAATTTGCTAGTGATAATTTAATACTAATCAGTGCTTGCAAAAATCCGGGGAAGGGAAGAAGAACAGTGCTGGCCAAAAGCTAGGGAAGAAGAAGAAGAAGAACAACTCCCAAACCAAAGAAACGATTATAAAAGAATAGGAAAAAGCAGTGAAAATATCTTCAAGAGTGACATGGGAAAAAGCTCAACCAATATTTAGAAAAAGCAGTGACACTTCAAATCAATGGTTGAAAGTGTCTCACTTGATCGAAGGGAGCAGGGTAAAAGTGTTGACAATTGTTGATACATAAGAAGGCCTATCGGTCTAAAAATAAACTTTTTAATGTAATTATTTTTTTATTAATTTATATTTTAGTTATAATTTTTGTTTCCTTAATAAATTTAATTTTAAATAATCCACTCTTTATATTCTTATTTTTTTATTAATTTTATTTTTAGTTATAATTTTTGTTTCCTTAATAAATTTAATTTTAAATAATCCCCTCTTTATATTTCTTCAGACTTAACTCATTGCTGGAAGGTTAATGGTTATGACAACTGAGATAATGGGTAAAAAAACATACTGAGAGTTATTTCACACAACTGAGCTGTCCACTGATTAATATGGCTTAAATTATATTACATGTTTCCCAACTTTAAAACCAGGAAAAACCAATTAATTGATTAGTGTTGATCAGTGAATTAGATAAATGAAATTACATTACTTCAAAACCAAGAATTTTTTTTTATAATTGATTACGAAATTCTTTGAACCTTTGAGAGCTCCTATGCAATCTCAGTTGCGATCTTAGAACAGAAAACAATGCCCTGAATCGTGGGATGGTCGCTGACATTTCATACGTTTTATTCAAAAGAGAATAGAATATAAAATTCACTGGACTTTTGTTTTTCCTTACATAGCATTATATTTTTATGGACTTTTGTTTTTCCTTACATAGCATTATATATTTATGGATTGGGCTTGTAAATAGAAAAAATGGATCTATAATATTAGTTAAGAGGGTACCTTGTGTTTAGCTCTGCCGGACGATGCAGAATTCTCCCGTAGGTATATATGTACGTAATATGAAATAAACTGGATTCATTTCACAAAGCAAATTTTATAATCTCATCTTCCCTTCCCTGTTAAACAAGTTCGATCCACGGCTTTCTTAAACATTTTCCCCTTCTCGTTTGTCATGGTGCTCTTGAGGGGCATGATTTCCAGAAGCTTTGCGTCCACAACTTCCGCCCAATTCAACGCCAAGGAGCGCAAAACAATCTCAAATTCTTTAGGACGCGGGCTTGCCCATTGGATGTACATTAACATTCATGCATTCCACAAAAGCCATGGGATTCAATCACGACAAAGGGAACATCTGATCTATACAATTAAAGATTAGATGCCACAAGCAAAAACAAATCTGAAAATGGTATACAAAGATTATTAAACACACAACTAGATGAATGTTGCCAAGTGCTTAATGACTTCCCTGCTATTGAATGAGGATGCGAGTGAGACACTAAAAATCTACTCAAATTCCGGGAGGACACCACGATTTGCAGTTGGAAATGAAAGGCAACATTTTCTTTCCCAGGCCAAATCCCCCGAAAGTAATGAAAGCGAAGAAAGAACGAAGGAGGAAGGGTTGGATACAAATTTTTCCCTAATTGAATGTATACAATTTCTCATCATAACTATTATTATTTAGTCCTTAATTATTAGTTTTGGTCTTAATTATTAATGTGATAGTGTATACATTTTCAATGGTCTAACATTTAATCCAATGCAGACATGTACAGAGTGCCACTTGGGAGAGTTCTTTCAAAGAGAAACGCATGTAACTTGAGAAAAAGTAAAAGAAACTCTCACAAGCAACGAGTGTAATTCAGGCCTTGTTGAATATTGTTATTTTTTTAGTTCTTTTGAAATAGTTAATACATAGGGTAAATAGAGAATTAGAGATAAATGATTGTTTTTAGTTGATTAGTAGAAGAAAAATAAAGAATTAAAAAGTAGAATCACATTTCCCCATCTCAATTTTATTTAAAAGATTTTAAAACCCTACAAAAATGTTTTTAATTTTGACACTTTTTTTTGGTTGTAATCGAGATTAAAATTGTTACTATATTAATTGGGAGAATTCTTTCAAAGAGAAACACATGTAACTTGAGAAAAATAAAAAAAAACTCTCACAAGCAATGAGTGTAATTCAGGCCTTGTTGAATATTGTTATTTCCATAGTTCTTTTGAAATAGTTAATACATAGAGTAAATAGAGAATTAGGGATAAAGGATTGTTTTTTAGTTGATTAGTAGAAGAAAAATAAAAAATTAAAAAGTAGAATCACATTTCCCCTATCTCAATTTTATTTAAAAGATTTTAAAACCCTAAAAAATGTTTTTAATTTTGACACTTTTTTTTGGTTGTAATGGAGATTAGAAATTGTTACTATATTAATTTAATAACACTAATTATAAATCTATCTATTTTGTTGTTTATAAATTTTGAACAAACAAGTTTTGTTTTATAATTTAAATTTAAAAATTACTAATATATTAATTAATAGCATTAAAAGTAAAACTATTTGCCTACCAAATATAACCTATCTACTTTCTGAATAATATATTTAATTAATATTAATTTCATATTTTTCAAACTATTTCTACCATTTACTTTCATCTTTAATATTTATTAATATTAAAGATATTAAAATAGATGTTTAATATTTATTAATACTTGATATTAAAATAGAAATTGAGTTAAACCTTATGTAACTATCTTGAATATCTTATATTACTTAAATATAAAATTAAATAATATTAAAGTTAAACCTTCTGTAACTAAAACGTCTTATACTACTTAAACCTAAAATTAACTAGTATATTTTTATGTTTTAATTGGTTCAAAATTACATCTCAATTCTACTTTATTTTGAGTCTTTTCCTTAAGAGAATAAAGTAGACATTTAAGACGTATGAAATGAATTCAGCACTGAGCGCCACCCAATAAATAACGTTCATTACTTTTAGGAGCGTGCCTCGATAAGAATTTAAACCCCTGTAATCAATCCTTTTAAAAAAGCGAAATTTATTAGCATTGAACTATCAACTTTGTGAAATTGAAATTGAAAATGCAGTAGTCTATAAGGCGACTTTTTGAAAGTCTTTTTGGCGGATTTTTCCGGTCAAAATCCGGCCGCAATTTATTGGAATTCCAAGTTTGATGGCTAGTTTCTGCACAATCAATGGCTCCAAGGGGTTTTCCAGGGTGCTGAATCCAAATATGCAGTTAAAAAACCATTTTAACTGCTAAAATTCAAGATTTAACCTCATTTCTTCCGCCAGATTCCGTCACCGGAATCTCCAAAAAGTCGCATTATAGACAACTCCATTGAAAATTATTATGCAGTGAAATTTAGTAAAATCAATTTTAATATTAGATGTATTTTAAAGGTTTTATGAATTGATATTTGTTTAATCATTTAAATTAATAAAAATGGCGTTTTTTTTTAAAAGTAGAAAGAGTATTTATATGGTATAATTTTGTGTTTACGGCGTATTAGTTTTATCGGAGTTTCTCGCTTGTATTTTTCGTTAAAAAATGTTATTCTATAATGCTTGTTCATAAGGTTTCTCGCTAAACCGAGCAAACATTCAAAGATCTGTCTACCTTTAATGGCTTCCAATAGCTAGTAGGCTACTTTTGACAATTTGAAGAAAGATGCTAATATGAATCTTTTATTGGTGCAATTCTGACTGACAACAGCTAATGGCACATCCCCGTAGAAAAAGGGTATCTTTTTGGTCAACTGAATCAACCAGTACTGGACCCGTATCCACTTCACCCCGGAATGGTACTGATTTGTATCTGAGTTTCAATCTATGGGATCTGGAACTAGTGAATTTGCATACTATTGCCTCACTAGCTGCTGTTGCTAGCTATGCATTTGGAATATCAAATTGAGTATGGAAGATCTGAAATTATTGGCTACTGACACCTACCAAACCTATCCTTTCGCTTTTCAAGTCTACCCGACTTCAAAGCTTCTAAGATGCATGTACCAATAAGGCCTAGATAGGGGCGTTTTACTGGAATGATGTGAGGGCTTAACAATTGATGCCCTAGCAATTCAAGTTGAAGATGCAGATCCAATAGTAGTTGACCCGGTTACAAGAGCATAGCCAATAGCATCTATATCCGCAATAGAGGTATAGCCGGTTGCAGGGACAGATGTGGAGCTATCAGTTGTTGGAGCAGTAGATCAAGTCTCAAATCCAGTTGACTAAGTCCGAGATTAAGGAAAGGACGGAACATCATTGATAGAATGTGCATAAACTATAACACCACTTATATGTAAGGGCCAAATTTTCAATCACAGTTTAGATTATATATTTGGTTCGTAATAGTGGTATCTAAGCCACTTTCTTAGCCTCATGGGAGTTCTTAGAGAGATCAATGGAGGAAGACCACTTAGGATATTCGCACATGTTAGGGACATTCTTCTTGTATCATGATAGAGGATTTTCATTATGCATGGAAGGACATAAAGGAGATTACTTGTGCATGGAAATACTATCTCATTGAGAAAGTACTTCGTATTGCAAGTGAGGTAGCTGGTTAGTCAAACAAGTAGAACAAGTTACATATTTCAAGTTCAGTGAACCGAGTCAATATGTTTAGTATTTATAGCAAGTCAACTAACAACAATAACTTCACCAAATATTTACTACTACTGGACATATACAACTACCAACCACCAGATAGAGGAGTCTCTATAGCTACTGTCATAAGAGATAGTCTGTGAAAACTAGATACCGGATAGAGTCTTTGAGCTCTATGATAGGTTATTTTTTTCAATCGTGGACATTACGACTGGCTATGATATTCTTTCTTTATCACCACTAGGACTACTTGTGAGTGAGGTCGACGTATAGAAGATAGTGGAACCAACAAAAGAGCCATTATTATCAGATTCTTTCTATATGAATCATGACCAGGAAGGACCATATCAAATTATTTTTATATCCATCAGTAGGAAGGACCAGAGAATATTATTTATATTTCAATCACTAGGGAAGATCAATCACTGGGGGAAGAAAGAGCCATATAAGATGATTTCTATATCACCGGGACATTCCTCGGGTTCCTTCACCATCCATGTTCCAATCATCAATTACAAATCATCGAAGAGCAGAAAACTAAGACGTGGGAGAAGTAATCACTATACCACTTTATCCATTCATTCTTCAGGTAACTAGGCTAGGGTGTATGAAGAGGAGTCCTCTTCTTATTACCTACAGTTGACATTGGGGACGGAAGTCTCAGAAATATCAAGGTTCATCAACATCAAGACGTATCAATATCAAGTTGATTAAGTTCGCATCCATGTCTCAATCCAAACTAATCAACTATCAGTATGAGCTAAGACACCCTGCGTCGTTAGTAAACATAAGCTAGTATTTAACATAACGATTAAAGATAGAATTGGAATAGATGAAACCAGTTTGAATAACCCTAACATATCCTGTTCCTGTACATGATGCAAAACATATACCTGGGTCGTCGAGGCCGTCTCGTCACTCATGAGATAAACAGACCACCCTGGGCACCCATCGTTACACACAGTGCCTTGAGCCTTTACATCAACCTTAGGTTTTTGTTTCCCGAAACCCAAGAACGATGGGATAAAGTTACTTTACCATCGTTCCAAGTTGAAAATTGAAGGCAGGTAGCGTTCTCATTTAACAAAAAAATATGATGTTCGACAAGAATACCCGGTCCACCATGGCTGAAACAAAAAGCTTTATGAACTAGGAAGAGAACCGTGACATAATTGAAGCCTAGTCTGGATCAGAAAAATCATTCAAAACTGCATCATTTTGTGTTCATAAGTACGATCGCGAGAGATCATGCGATCGAGCCCATGGGAAAAGTAATAAAATAACACAACAGTTATGGAGGAGGGAAGTTATGTTTTGATCCCATGCCCCACCCTGGCCTCACCTTTGCTCCGTTGCTCACTGATTTTTTATATGGCATGGAGTTGCGAGTGCTCAGACGTATTCAACCAGTCCTCTCGAGAAAATCAATCTGCCGAGGAAAAGGCTCGCAACGTCTGAGCAAGAGCCTCTGTGCAACAGTGGTAATCATCCTCTTGGCAACGAGGGTGGCCATCATCCTCTCGGCGACGGTGGCTTATCACTGTACCGAATTGTAATTAACAATATTGGTTTTGAATCCGATCGAAAACTTTATTTCAATCCTCTAACATCAAAATCAACATCTCTCTAACATCAAAATCAACATCTCACAACCATACAAGTGGATCAACATCTCTCTAACATCAAAATCAACATCTCACAACCATACAAGTGGTATGGGAGGGACTGTGTAAAAATGCAATTTATTATATTATAATTTTGTTTTGGAGGTAAACTATGCTCTAGGAAAAATTGCATAAATAATTATAGGTTACATTTGTCAATGCTAAATTAATAATTGTTGATAGATAAATCATATTATAGTTTTTTTTTGCGAGTAACTAATAAATTGAGATGTCACGTGGATAATTAAAACTTGCATAAATTTTGGTGGGTAGTAAAAGTTTACAAATTTACAATTTTACTTTTACATATGTATTAAAGAAAACATAAATAATAGTAAGAAGTAACCCTTGTAAGTATATTTTTTACATCTTATTCCAATACATTTTTTATGTAAAGACTTTCTTAAATTATAGTGGGAAGTAATTGATGGTAGACATGTTATTTACTTGAAAGTAACTTTTGTAAGTATATTTTTTACATCTTATTCCAATCCATATTTATGCAAATACTTGCTTAAATTATAGTGGATAGTAATTGATGGTAGATATGTTATTTACTTGAGTACAAGTTATTTTCAAGTATCTTATTTGTGGATGATTTTCCTACAAATCTTAGGAATAAAGAACCATTACACAATTATCTAAATATCATGCATGAATATCATGATTGACAAAAAAAATATCATGCATCAATATTGCAACCATATCCATACATTATGACATAAAATATGTAAGCCAATTATCCACATGACATTATATTGTGCAAATGATGCAATAAGGCCTTAGTTATGGTCCAATAAAATTTTTGGAAAATATGTTTTTTAATAATATTGCAAATAAAATATTTAATTTTCAAAGTTAAACATTATAATTTACATTGGTAAATATTAAACTAATAGGGATCTACACACAAATAAATTGTTAGAGTCTTGCCTTGGTAGGGACTATTAATGATTCCATAACCATATTTGAATTTAGTTAATAAGCACATCAAAACTTAATACTTACAATAGACATACACTATAACAAGTTTCTTAATCATGGACATCCACCCCCACTTTACCATGGATATTATTAACTTTTAAATAGCTTTTGTTACAATACCATTGGCCAATACCATGGATTATCAATACCACATATCGAAAAACCGTGACTCATTTCATGATAAAAAAAATATAAAATATTTTAGACATTACACATAGCATTGATTACATAGAGTGAAAATTATCCATCATATGGATGGAGAGAGAGGGGTAGAGAGAGAGAGAGAGCAAGGAAGGGGGGTAGGGGAGAAGGAGAGAGGGAGGGAGATAGTGATAGTGTTGGAGGGTAGAGAGAGAAAGAGCGACGTGTAGGGAGCAGAGAGAGGGAGGTGTAAGAGAGAGGGAGAGAGAGGAACGAAGAGAGAGAGAGAGGGGGGGAGGGAGAGTAAGATGGAGTTGAAGGGGGAGAGAGATTGAAGGTAGAACAAATACATAGAGAGATGGAGGTAGAGAGAGACAAATTAACAAGGTGGAGATGGAGAGAGAGGGAGAGAGGATAGGAGGGAATATAGAGAGGAGAGGTGAGAGAGAGGGAGAGAAAGGAAAGAGAGAGAGGGATACATAGAGATGGAAGGGGAGAGAGAGAAGGAGAGCATAACAAAGTTGGAGGGTAGAGAGAGAGAGAGAGATGGGGGAGAGAAAGAGAGAGAGAGAGATGGGGAGAGAAAGAGAGAGAGAGAAAGGAAGATCGAGAGGACTTGAGAAAGAGAAGGTGAGAGGGACGGAGAGAGTAGATAAGCAAGGAAGAGAGAGAGAGGGAGATATGGATCTAGCCTATATATGGTATGTGTATATAAAAACTATGTTAGATCCATCTTAACCCTGGATCTATCAAGAACCGAGGGGGATCAAATTTCTTTTCATTGATAGAACCGAGGGGGATCAAATTTCTTTTCATTTTAAAAGAGGTTTGTACCTCAAGATATTTGATCTCTCTCTACACTTATAGATATGGAGTTAAGATGGATCTAGGATGGTCATAAATCAATTGTCAAATGGGTGTTATGTTTAAATGCAAGGTGACTCATCACCATTAATAAAGAAAAAAATAAACTTAATAATTCATAAAAAGGTGGAATACCACTCTTGTTACCCTACATAAAATAACCTTAATAGTTCATAAAAAAGGGGGATACCATTTTTATTAAATTCTTCTAAATCTAAAGTTTATATATATATGTGTGTGTGTGTGTGGGGGGTGGGGGATGGTTATGAGGGAAGCCATAATGTATTGTTAGATGCAGTGAAAAATGAAATACAAGTGTCATAACTTGGGGGAAGCATGGCAATTTATAGCTAAGGGAGTTGGGTTCGCATCTCGTTATTTTAAATGTGGGTTTATGTTGATGGGCTAGCTAGAATGCATGAGGCATGTGATTGGAGGTGAGGAGTTATCCTAGGCCTCCTTTCTATGGATTATTTTGTGGATGATGCTCATTATTTTTTGGTTGGCATATGTAAAATCTGGTCCTCTTCTTCCTTTAGAGTCGATACAATGGTTTTTTTTCTCTCTTGGTGATAGAATAATTGGAGTTCCTTCGTCAATTTATATCTGATACTTTGGTGGCAAGATTGAAGGTACTTAACTCACCTTCACTCACTTCAAATTGTGTCATAAGATTTTCCTTTGCTTTATGGACATTTATTCTCCCATTGTGGGTCAAAATTTTATCATTTTGGGTCTCCTTGCTCTAGGTCATTGTCTTTGGCTTTAGTTGCATCTTGATATTATTATCTTCTAGAATTAGGCAACATTGTTTTTATTTGAAAACGCCTAGTTTGGCTTTGCTTGAGTTTCCATTTCTTTCAAGTGTTCAATTCGCCCTTGCGCTTACATTGAGAAATTTATCCCTTCTTATCTTATGTTTGCGTGAGCCTCTTTTCCTAGTTAAGAATTGGTGTTTTTCTAGTGTCATTCCTTTTTGATATAATGAGCTTGATAGTTTTTTGGGGTTTGGACCTTGGGTATGGCAAGTGGATGATGGCCTACTAGTTTTTCGCTCTGGGTTTCAGGGTCCAGTGCTTCCTTCTGCATCTTGTTTTGCTAGTAGAGCGTCTGTAAGTGGTTGTCCTGTTTGTTCCTTTGTCATTGTTCTCATGCCTCCTTGAAAACACATGGAAATTAGGAGTGGTGGTTTCAATCATGTTTGGCATAAACATATGCACCCTTTCTCTTATGACTTAGTAGGGATGGTTTTCGATGTAGTTCCTCTAGAATTGAGGAAGGAAATCCTCTTGTTGGAGTCTAGGGAGTCACATGAATGTCCGTATCATTTAGATTTAGATATTGTTGATGATTAGAGTCCCTGATCCTAGATATATATATATATATTATATATATATATATATTATATATATATATATATATATATATATATATTATATATATATATATATATTTATATTATATATATTATATATATATATATATAGATATATATAAAGTATAGCTATCCAGGATGGGGGTGGTTCTAAGGGAAGCTCGAATGTATTATCGGATGTAGTGAAAAATGGATTACAAGTGTCATAACTTGGGGGAAGCATGACGATTTCTAGCTAAGGGAGTTTGGTTAGCATCTCGTCATTTTAAATGTGGGTTTATGGCGTTGGGCTAGACAAAATACACAAGGCATGCAACTAAAGGCGAGGAAAGAGTGGAGGTACTTAATTCACCTTCACTCACTCTAAATTATGTCATAAGCTTTTCCTCTACTTTTTGGATGTTTATTCTCACAGTGTGCGTTGCAATTTTATCATTTCAGGTCTCCTTTATCTAGGTTATTGTCTTTGTCTCTAGTTGCATCTTTCTATTGTTATCCTCTAGAGTTGCGCAACGTTGTTTTTATTTGATAGTGACTAGTTTGGCCTTGTTTGAGTTGCCATGTTTTTCAAGAGTTCAATTCACCCTTGCCCTTACTCCAAGTAATGTATCTGTTCTTATCTTATGTTTGTGTAAGCCTCTTTTCCTAGTTGAGCATTGGGGTTTTTGTAGTGTCATGTCCTTGTGATATGGTGAGCTTGATAATTTTCTATGGTTTGGACCTTGGGTATGGAAAGTGGGCAATGACCTACTAGTTTTCCGCTCAGATTTTCAAGGTCCAATGCTTCCTTCTACATTTTGTTTTGCTAGTACAAGGTATCTAGGTGGTTGTCCTGTTTGTTCCTTTGTCAATGTTCTCATGCCTCGTTGACAACACATGGAAAGTAGGAGTGGTGGTTTCAATCATGTTTGGCATAAATGTATGCATCCTTTTGCTTATGACTCAGTAGAGATGTTTTTCGATGTAGTTCCTCTAGAAGTGGGGAAGGAAATCATTTTGATGAAGTCTAAGGAGTCAGGTGAACATCCATATCATTTATATTTGGAGATTTTTGGTGAAGATATGATTAGAGTCCCTGATCCTAGTATATTAAGAAAACAAAGACTTCATTTCCTCAATTCCTTGGCTCTTCACAAATAGATGGACACTTTTCTACGTCTAATTATAAGTGTTTTATTCCCTCGAAGATATATAACTTATGCTAAGGAATACAAGGTTTTGTTTGGGCAATGTGGATACTCATTTTTCTAGGGTTGAAACTTTTCTGGTGTCAGATTCTGGGTCAAGAGAACTTACTAATTTACCTGGTGATCCTACTAACCCTTTAGTGGACAGTGCTAAGGATTTTATCATTATCTCCTATAATTAGGATTATCTTTTGTGGGTCTTTTGTTTTTTGCTTTTATTTTGGGTATATTACTCTAGGTATGGGTTCATTCTAGCGATTTCCACTTGGTTTGGTTCACCAACTCACTTTTTTGTCTACATGTGAGTGTTTTTCAATTACACAATTATGGAGGAACTAGAAGTATCAATTTGTAATTGTAAGGTATTACCAATGCTATTTCTTTGTTTTCTATCATGATTTATGGACGCGTGAAGGTATCTCAAGTATTTTTGTTAGATGGAGGCATTTAATATGTTCCAAATTATGGTCAACACTGACTGCACTTTTACTCTTCCATGTCCAAGAAAATTATGATATTTATTATGTTCAGATGGGGCATAGTTTTGATTTCCTTGCTGATGGCTCAACTGGATATCTGTGCTCTTGAAGGGTCATCCAATTTCAATGTTTCTGGCACGTGGAACTAAATTTGTCTTTTGTGTGAGAAGAACTCTCCAAGTGTCTAGATCCTTTGGCTTGCACACACTTATTGTAGAAAATATGCTATGTAGGTTAACCCGATAATGCAATATAAATCAAAGCAGAATACTCTAACCTACTTCTACTATCAATTTACAGAAGTTTAAATATCGAGCTGAAAAATATAACCAGAAGAAGAAGAATCAATGCACAATACACATGAAAATACTTTGGGGAAAGCCTCAGCTAAAAAATCCCACTATTTGTATTATCATACAAGGTGGAAATACATAGGAATTATACAAAGCCTTAGCTCTCACAGCTAGCCAGCTCTCAGTACAATCCTCATAGATGCTCACATGCAATCTTGGCTTCTCTCAAGCCTTCCTCTTTGCCCTCCAAGCTCCTATTTCCTTGTGTTGTTCCTCTGGGATGATTTTCCTTCAACCAAGTGGAAAACTCATCTACCAAGTGGATGATCACCTCATCTCACACACTGTCAGAATTGTGCAATCCTTAAGGAATGATACCTTGAATGCATGCATGAGTTTTCTTTATAAGAAAACGCATGCAACTTATAGTACATTGTCCTTGACTTTAATCTCAAATGGGTCTTTCTCAGAATAGACATGCATGAGTTTCTGATGAGGGAATATTCAGTTAATTGGAGTAAACTGGTTGAGTGCATGCATGCATCAACTAACTGTTAACTCTCTATTAGTTCCTCAAACAATTTGGAACTAATTTAACTGGACTTAACTCAGTAAACTGAGTTAACTAATTATAACTCAAATATAACTCAATCTTATCTCCTTAATTTAAGGGATAACTCTTGCATGACTTGAGAAAGACTTCTAACTTGAATTTATCTAACTAAGCAAGTCAAAATAACTTAATTAATTATTTCCAAGTAGGTGTTAAGACTAAATTTGATTTTAATTCACAATTCAATTCAAGGACAAATTAAATTGGAATATTCTTGTTGCCACATTTCAACACTTATGGACTCTTATGTGTTAGGCCATGTGAGTAACTCCATGCATTGATGATTTTAATTGAGAGAATATGTAAATATATAAAAGGAGAGGCAAAATATTGGGATTCATATTCCAATGTATATTCATATTCTTTCTTTTATTAGTTATAATATTTATGCTAATTTCCCAATCCCTTAGGATTAGGTGTCAACGGTCTCCCCCTTAATCCAAAGGGATGTTGGTGAGTCCAAGCATCATTATGAATCTTTCAAACTTTTATCTTCCATGTGCTTTGGTGAAGATGTCTATAATGTGCTCATTTTTGGAACAATGTTGTAGGTGGATAGTATTGGCCTCAACATGATGTCGAATGAGATTATACTTTGAATTGATGTGCTTGGTTCGATCATGGAACTTTGGGCTATTGGTCAAATTTATTACAGAAGTGTTTTCAATCAAAAGAGGAGTTTAATGTACTTGTTTCTCCTGCAAATATTTTAGAATTTTCCTGAGCCACACAATTTACTTGTTGCTTCAGCTATTGCCACATATTCAACCTCAGTTTTGGAATCTACCGTAACTAATTGTTTGTGTGATCTCCAGGAGGCAACTCTTGATCCAAGACTCATAACATAACCTGAAGTAGATACTCCAGTTTCTTTATCTCCATCAAAATATGAATAAGATAAGATCCAATCAAGTTGAAGTCATCCACCTATGTATACTTGAGTCCAAACAGGTTAAAACTCTTTTTGCAACAATCCAATCACCCTCAAAATGATTGTTACAGGTCTATTTGGGAACATCACTCCAGATGATTGGACCAGTACTAATAGGGCTCATCAAACTCTAATTTTAGTTGTTACATGCCCTAGACAAGTCATCATATTGAATGTTTTCATCCATGAAAGTATCCTAGTTTGAAACCCTATTGAAATGCCTCTTTGGGACACCAACACAGCCTTGGTCAAGGGAAAATGCTCTGCACGGAAGGTAGGCCTATTTAGACCTACATTGTAGAGCACTTAGGCCCACTTTAGCCTGCACTAGGTGAGGATGAGAGAAATTGGCATAGGATTCTAGGAATATTCCTTCATTCTAGAGCATTCTAGAAGGATGCATAACCCTTATCTCAATTTTGGATAGGCTATGGATCATTCAACTATATATCCTCTCATCCCTTTCTCCATGGAAACTAACTATCCAATTATGGAAAACCATTCAATGCCCTATTTATGACAAAACCACTTACATTTCCCTATAAATTGACCACTCAACATAATGATAAAAAGGCTAGAACTTGGATATTAAAGAGAAATACTATTGGTTTGAGACTTGAAATTAGTGTTGAGTAATGTTATGTTAGTGGATTGATGTGCTATTGGTGTGATGAGGGTTTGGATTAAGCTAGATGACTGACACGGGATCGAACCACATTGGGTGTAACTTCTCCTTCTATCAATCAATAAAGTTATTTGTTCCTTTTCCAATACTTTTGTCTATACCTATGATGAATGTATGTTCAAATGTTGTCGATTCCATTTGTTTACAGTAGATAGATCATATGATTTGATTGTTGTAATCTCTTGTTTATGTTGGCAAGTACCAATTGAGAAAATTCAGTTTGAGCAGGAGCGACGGGAGAAATTAAAAGGAGATTAAAGGAAGTGAAGGATCACAGCTAGGTTCCTTTATCTTATCTGTATATTGTAGGAAAAGGTTAAACATCTTTACTTCTATTGTTCTGAGTGTAACTACCCACTTAGGGAAGATGTACTTATTCTTAGGTATAAATTCTGTATAAAAAATTGGTGACTTTGCTGGGGAATGACCATTATTCATGGTAGTTTACCCTTATCATATTACATCCTAGTAGACTTTACTTGACTTCATTGATCTCTTTTCAGTCATTTTGAAGTTTTTTTGGTCAAAAAAGTGTGTTTAAATGTCTGTTGATTGTGCTCTCTAGCATCAACGCAATGTTGTTCTTGACACAGTCCGCTGCAGATCACCCATGGCTTAGAGACAGTGCTCTGCAACGCACTGTCTCCCACTCAAGGCTGTGCTGATCCTTATCAAGCCAAAAAACCCATCTTGTGCTTGATGTTTTCCAATGTTGCTTCTGATGTTGTTTGCTGAAAGATCAATAACTGTGGCTTTGAAAGCAATTTTTATTTCCTTTCCTAGCCCTATTTTGACCTTAATTGTTTAGTGTTTCTTAAGAGATTTCTTTATCATTATCAATTCATTGTCAAAATTAGCTTATATTTATTAGTCTTTACTTTTCTGAAAAAAATTGTCATAAAGCCTTCATTTCTTTGAAATAGAAACTATCGTAAAGTTTTCGTTTCTGGTGAAAAGCATTGGTTGATTGTTTGTGCATTTAGTTTATTTATGTTAATCTAAACATTAAAGGAATGAAAAGAAAAACATGCATAATGCATTTAGAAGTTTGTGTGTGCTTGTAGGAATGATATAGGGAAAGTTACATTAGATGTGCTCTATGCTCTTTGTTTAAAGATTCTGATTGCTCTATCCCTTTTAGTTATAGTTTTCATTGTTTAAATAAAATGAAAAGAATGTTTCTCATCTTAATTGCGTTCTAGGAGTTTCAAAAACATTGAAAGGAAAATTTTTAAACAAGATCAACTAAAATTTATCTCAATTAACCTAATGGAGCATTGCAACTTAACGCATAACATTTAGAGGTCTAGGATAGAGATGTGTTCCAGCGTTGTTAAACATAGCAGTTGTTACTAATGGTCTATGATAAATTCTGACTGTGATACCTCATTCCACATACATAATTATATCGTATCTCATCCATGTACTTTCGGGTATATGGGGTAGTGTTATAGTATAAAAAATATAAAGGAATTTTCTCACTGTGTGGTTTCGCATTAGACAAAGCTAACACATATTGGGCCTCCACATACTTTCAAGTATATTTGGGAGGACTACATTAGGTTGCTATCCATCCATAGGTAATTGAGTCGGCTGCCTTGTATACTGTGATACACCAAAAACAACATTCAGGGATATTGCCTACACGTATGTTAAGTCTTTGGTTTACTAAGGTAGTATATTGTAGTTCACAGTTACTTAGTAATCCTTTTGCCTAGATTATCCCTCTTTTGGTTTGTTATGCTATTTTGATTAAAAAAAATTAATTGACCATGGATAACATCCTCCATGTCACTCCTTAATTGATCTTAGGTTGAGACATATGGCAACAACTTCAAAGTCCACTGATCAAGGAATTCCTTTTGATGGGAATCTTAGTCCTTTTTCTCCTTTCAGAAATATTAGTGCTCCTTATATGGCTACATTGTCCCTTTCGAGACTTACCATTGGCTTTCCAGTATGGTTGTTCTCAACCTCCTTGGCCTTGCAACTGAATATTCCTACAACTGGACAAAATCAACCTTCAGTTGATCCTAAAGTTGTCTGTTTACCTTCTTCTTCAGTGGTTTCTTCCTCCCCTTCTTCCTCTTCATCTAGTGAAAGTATTGAAAGAAGAAGAAGAAGAAGAAGAAGAAGAAGAAGAAGAAAAAGAAATTTCAGCAGGGGGAAACCAAGAAACCATTGCTTCGAATGCAATTTCTGATGAGAAACCATCTAATAAGACTCACAAACTTTAATATCCTTGCAAAATTTGTACGGGATACCATCTTCTTCGAAATTGTTCTGGTATTCCTAAGATCTTAGAATAAAGGTCTTCTCGTTCACATCATCTTGTTTCATCAACTTCTAGAGATCATGCTGGTGACACACCATCAACTGGTCACCCCATTCACATTTGTCCCTATCTGGATGAAGCCAAAAAAGTGTTAGATAACCATCCTGCTTCTCCACAATGACTTCCAACTGGTTACAGGAGACTCTCCCTTAATCCTTTACTAGTTGATGAAGTGACTGACCCTAATCAACTGTCGGTCAAACACACTCTCTCTGAATGTGACTCCCATGAGTCTATACCTAACCAATCATAGGTCGAGGAAATAGTTGACTTGATTTCACCTTCAATTAATCATACCTTTCCCGTAGAGAGTGAGTATGGTACCACTCAGGTTCTTTTTATTTCTTCATATTCAAATGATCTTCGCGGAGACCCTCCTGTTCCATCAAGATAGGAGGAAAATCCTCCCATTCTCGTAACTCAAGGGGGTAATTCTCCCGTTCTTATGGTACCCCCTCCAAGTAGTCTAGTCACTTCCTTTGATTGGAATCAACTGGTAGGATGTTGTCTTCCTTCTTATGTGCCTTTCCAGATCATAGTACAAGTTTATAATATGATTGTATATGGCACTATTATAGATGAAGGTGCATCCGTGAGTATCCTTTCCTCCACTGCTTGGCAGGCACTCAGTTCACCGCCACTTGTGCCTGTTACCCAGAATCTGTTGGCTTTTAACAGAGGAACTAGTCAACCATTAGGGATCCTTCCTCGATTTCCTATTACTTTGGGAGGAAAAATTGTCTATCTCAATGTGATGGTAGTCCCAAGCCCTTTAGATTACAATTTACTTCTTGGGCATGTGGTGAAGTAAAATTATAAGTGTAGACACAAACAAATTCCTCTAGCCTGATAATGGGTCTAGCCACAACTGATACATTCTATGGAAGATTTCCTTAGGTTAGAACTAATTAAGAGGGCCTACCTCTTAGTACGCTTATCTTGTTTGATGATTTCCTTTCTTTCTCACTCCAGCTATCTCTCGCTTCCTTCTTCAAACACCCGAAACAAGTAAACAACAACAAACAACAATCATGATAATAGACAAATTGTAATTCAGCCTACTTAAGAATTCAAGAAACATTAAGCCATGAATATGTAAGATGACAAATCATGCAGGAAATCAATCGATAGTTGCATATATATTGAATCAAGAAGAGATTACAACCATTTCCTTGACATTGTTGTTCTCCTCTGATAAGACTAGGTTTCCACACACTTCTGCTAGCATTCCATGATGGCCTTAACCAACAATAGTTTTAAGGCTCTTCCCTTTAGGCTTCACTCTAAACCAAAATTACACTTCTCCCTCACACAACTAAATAGCTAGAACTATGAATATGTTGTTTTTTACTCCAAACCAAAATAGCACTAGCACACCAACATTAACACTTCAACACTAACACTAGCTTGTGCTTGGGAAGAGTAAAGGTTTATATAAGATGAATGGATGGGAGATGGATCCTCTTCTCATGGGATAAAGTCTTATCCGTTGAGGTAGTTCCATCATTATAGGGGAAAGGAGCCCAAACTGACATCCTCGACCCCATTCGGCCAAACCATTTATAAGGCTTCCATTATGAAGCTTCTAGAGCTGGAAGGTTCAACTTCTAGTTTAAAAAACTTTTCATAATAGGATCGACGCAACTAGAACACAACTCAGTCGCTCCAATTGAAACTAGGCACAATGCTAATCTCTACACATCAGTATGGGGAAGACAAGGGCCATTAGTTTCGGTCTTGAAAACTGGGCAAAACAAATGTTTCAGGGGAAATGGTGCAAAAGGGAATTGATCTGCTCATGAAGAGGGACACAATTGGGGTTTCTTCATGAAGGGAAAGCATATAAGGTTCACCGTAGAGGTCCACCAGTATCAAGGAACGGGGAGTACAGAGACAGTGACAAAATGTTGTGTAACAGATTCCCCCTAAAGCGTGAAGGCCAAACTAGAGTGAGGGATGAAATGCTTTATGAATCAGTGCGGGGAACCGTAGTCTGCCGTTGGAAAACCTGCAAGCAAGTACAGAGACATGTACATAACTGAGAACTCTGTCAAATGATACATGAATCATGGCATGGATGCAACCATCCAGAGAATGATCATGTAACTGGATCCAAGTATGGGCACAACCATCCTTCAAAGAGGATCATAATGATACCAAGGTATGGTCGCAACCACCCAATAATGAGAAGGATCACATGTGATAACTCATGGTATGGTTGCAACCATCCATCTGAAAGAGACATGTATATCAACATAGCCATGTCACATCACTTCGCAACTTGGACTTTTGTGATCTGAGCCCAGGGTCTTGCGCTCCAACACAGCCCAATAAAATTACAAATTCTAACATGTGAATAGATGTGTTAACATTGGACATGCTAGAAACTCACTTGATTGCCAGTGAATTTTGTAAACTGTTAACAAGCACGAGAGAAACAACGAATAATGAAAATGGTCTTCAAGGTACTATCAACACAATCCACAGAATGTGAATAGAGGAACTGAAGTCGAACACTCGTGAAATCACTCAATTGAAAGCCAATGATGTGAAATTGTCATTGAGTGCGAAGAGCTTTCCATTAGGGCATGCAAGCTCTAAGGTACTAGAAGGGAGTCTCTCGGTCAACTTCCCGGATAATGAGCTGAAGTCAACAGGAAACGACCGTGTCGAAGGAGGGCATAATATTTCCCACACCATCGACACGAGACGAAAATATGCAAAATGATTTTGGGTGATACAGAGAATCAAAGGTAAGTGTAACTACAGAAGGACAACTCTTGAACATATCGATGACACAATTGGAAGTTTGGAAGCTTTTGGATCCATAGGATTGCTGGTCATGATGACATGGTAGAGATCAAATGGAAGGAAAAAATGAACGACCCAACCCAAGAAGGTGAACGATACAAAGGAGGATATCCCAACCCGACAAGAAGTAGAAAGTGTCATGTTCAAGAGTGAGCTCCTGACATAATTGATAGATTTCGAAATTTTCCCCCACCATTTCTAGTAGGTACCCCAATTATTTTTTAATCACAAGCTTGAATGGGATAGCATATGATTGCACTGTAAGTTCATCCTTCGGACAAATCCAACCTAGTAAGTTTAACGAGCCCTAGGAAGGAGAAGCTCATGTTCATCATGGTGATGAATCCAATGTCGTTTGATATTTTAACGAGTCCGACAAAGGTGTAACTTGATATCTTTTTCATGTTTAGGGAGTTTGAAAAAGACACGTAAAAGAAAACTCCACATGGTCCCTTTTTGTACCTTTGTGTCTCTCGAGCTTGAAAAGGTAGAAAATGATACTTGAGAGAATCCCTTGACCATTTCAATCAAGGAGTACCTTTTTCGCAAATAGTGCCTCCTAGCCTAGAAAAGGGGTAAAGTTATGCTGAGCGCATGACATTTCGCATCCATTAACGAGTTTAAAATGATAAGGGCTCGGCCATCCACTTTTAAAGGGCAGGAAAAGAGCTTGAAAGCGGATCCCCCATTTTATTCTCTTTTACAAGTCAAAAGGGAAAAATACTCAGTAATCTTTTCATATGAGCTTAATGAGTCGAGAAAAGAGATGAAACATGACTTGTCATCATCGTCGAACCTCCATCACCTATCGATGTGCAAAAAAGGTAAAGTGTGTTATCCAATTCTTGAGGCAAAATAGGTTAAAATATTTACAAAAACCTGATATTTTCATGAAAAAATGAATAAAAAATAGAAAAGTAAATATATTCTTACCATTTACCATTTTACCTTGCTCTGAATTTTTTTTACTTACTTTTGCCCTAATTGTTTTGGAGCAGTTTGTGGGAGATCCAGGAGGGTCATTCATTGAGCTTCCAGTTACAGGTAAGAAGCAAAGCCCTGAGCTCCATTTTCATGTCTTTTATTCCTTTTTTTAACCATTTTTTTTGGTTTTTTGACGGCATTTTGCAAAAAAAAATTCGCCCTCAGTTGGCACCACTTCTAGGCAAGGAATCGCGCCGACCAATAATGATTAACAAAGCTATTCACGTCATCGGCTCAACTGTTTTTAAAATAGGCGTGCCAGTGCCATGAATAGGGAAAAACCCTATTTCCTCAAAAAATCACCGTTAAAACTCAAAATTTATGGGCCAAGCATGATTATTGACTCAAATTAATGGCTTTTGCAAGAAAGAATCGCTGAAAATAGTGGACTAGAAAGAAGAGGAACATGAGGATGTGGACACCCAAGCACTGAATGATCCAAATTTCCTAGAAGTTTTGAGGGCTTGCAAGCTCCTCAAATTCTTTCTCACGCCAGGGGTGCGGGCCTAACCCAAGTTTCTTTGGTACATGATTAGTATTTAGGACATTAATCAAGAAATATTTGTCATTGGTGACCAAGAGCTAGATTTGGACACTTAAGATATATACTTCATCACTCGACTGTCCCGAAGAGGGGAACCAGTTAACTTGTACGGGTCACAACTGATTGAGGCAAGCATATCTTCATTACTTGCTAAACACTGCCCTAAGGCCCTAAAATCCAAGAGTGGGAAGATTGAGATTTCCAGTGTTTGGGATCTGACATTAAGAGTGCTTCTGTTGACCACCAATAGAGTGGCAGGTTCCCAGGCGGAACATGAGACCAACAAGTCGAAGTTACTATATGCTATCGACTGTACAACACCTATGATCTTCAATTGAGCAGAGGCCATGAAGACCAAAATAAAATGGCAGCTGTCCAAAGCTAAGGCGGGGAATCTGAAGAAATTTAACTTCAGATCTATGCTCATGACCTTCTTCTTGGAACGGGTGCCACTGTTCTAGTATCAGCTGACTAAGGTAGATCCTCCTATGCCACATGATTCGTGGATGGCCCACTAGAGTCGTTTGATCCCATGATCACTGGGGGTTGGCACATGTTGTACAGACCTGCATTGTTTTCATGGCTACGACAATAGAAGATCGTCATGGAGGATTGGCCATATAGTGGCACCAACTTTCGTGGATATCTGGATATGCCCTTACTAGATGGAGAGGA